>VONZ01002238.1:0-60796 GCA_012976165.1 Labeo catla
CAAATGAAAGCTAAAATAGCGTTCCTCCAGGAAACCCATTTAGCTTCAGGGGATGTGACTGTGGTGAGGAAGAGATGGCCAGGGCAAGTGTTTTCTGCCTCCTTTAATTCACAATCTAGGGGGGTTATTACACTTATACATAAATCCATACCTTTACAAATAATTAATACTATCAAGGACAGACTAGGGAGGTACATAATTATCCAAACCGAGATATTTTCTGTTAGACTGAATTTAGTAAATGTTTACCGACCCAATGTGGATAATCCTATTTTTTACAGAAATCTATTTTTACTATTAGCTGGACTGCCAGGATATTTTGTTATAGGAGGCGATTTCAAATGTGCTTTATATCCAGAATTAGATAGCTCAACTAAATCAGACCTCTCTCATGTACAGACCAGAACAGAGTTAAAACAGTATATGCAAGATTTCAATTTAACCCTTTAACTGTCACCGTCCACCCTGTGGGACGCCTAAGTTTACTTTACCATATTACAAATAAATCCTAATCTAATCATGACAAACTATACATCATTGGAAAAGTATAAGACTCCTAAATAGATATTTTACCATATTTTTGTGTTAGAAATTATGTAGGAAAAGTAATAGATTAATATATGTCAAGATTGCCACTTAAAAAAATCTACATCATAACATGAATTCTGACCTTTGTCACAAAAGACTTTCTTCATTGCCTTTTTCCCTATCATGCTTTAGATATCATAAGAAATTATATATCAGCTCAAACTTAAAATTTCAAAATTCATCCTTTGAAAGGCATTTTAAAATCAGACATTGCATTACCATGGAAAATGTACATCCAAATCATATTACAAAATGTTTTCATTCATGAATTATAAAAATTTAAGTCTGGATAATGCATTTTTATGTCTGTGTTCAAAAATGGGAGTGACAGTTAAAGGGTTAATAGATATTTGGAGGAACAGACACCTGGATAGTTTGACTTATTCATGCTACTCTAGTACTCATAAAACATTTTCTCGTATCAATTACTTTCTTTTATCTACTGATCTCATTTCTAAAGTTAAGAACTGCTGGTATGATAGCATATTAATCTCAGATCATGCGGCAGTTTCATTTACATTAAACTTTCCAAATTTTTTGTGCAGATCCCCAAGATGGCGACTACATATAACCTGGTTGAGAGATCCCAAGTTTTTGGAGTTTATTGATAAACAGATAGATTATTATTTTGAAATTAACACAGATCACACATCTGCCTCAGTCCGGTGGGAAGCATTTAAAGCTTTTATAAGAGGACGAATGACTAGTTACACAAATTATAAATATAATCACAGTCAAGTAGAAATGGTAGACCTTGGAAACAAAATAAAGAAAATAGAATCGGAAGTATACCAAAAAATTACACCTGATCTGCTTTTGGATCTGCACAAATTGAAAATGAAATATAACGGGCTTTCATTAGAACGCGCAAAGAAAAGTTTACTTCAAGTGAGGCCCGGGTAAGTTACTAGCTTGGCGTAGTAAGCAGTTACAAACTGAAAGAGTCATAAATTCTATTCAGATAAAGGAGAGTGAGGTAACATTTGATCAAACTGAGATAATTGAGGTCTTTAGGAACTACTATCAGGCTCTTCACAGCTCTGAATATTCAGAGAGTGCCGCAGTGAGACAAAAAGCTTTCCTAGATGCTTTGGACTTTAAGTCCACAGGTTTGGGTTTCATGGTATCTCTTGAAGACGACCTAAAGTCTGAGGAGCTGTCTGAGGCCATTACCAGTATGAAAGGAGGGAAGACTCCAGGGCCTGATGGCATATAGAGTTATATAAAATTTTCCATCATAAATTAATTGGTAGCTGTTTGGACATGTACCAGGAATCCCTGAAAAATGGGGCTTTGCCTTCCTCTCTGAATACTGCGATAATAACTCTGCTGTTAAAACCTGGCAAGCCACCAACTGATTGTGGTTCATATAGACCCATTTCTCTCCTGAATAATGATTTAAAGATTCTTTGCAAGGTGCTAGCAAAAAGATTAGAAATACATTTGCCTAAGCTTGTTCATATGGACCAAAATGGCTTTGTTTGGGGGAGGCAAGGTTTGCATAATATTCATAGAGTATTAAATATATTACATCAGAAAACTAATACTTGTAATACTGCACTTCTGTCATTAGACGCTGAAAAAGGATTGTTGTTTGACAGGATTGAGTGGCAGTACCCGTTTAAAACTGTGGAAAGAATGGGGTGTGGGGATAAGTTTTTGAAATGGGTCCGGATCCTGTATGCTAACCCTTCAGCTGAGATACTAACGAATGGAATAATGTCTGCCCCTTTCAGACTCTACAGGGGAACACGCCAGGGCTGCCCGCTCTCTCCCTTGCTTTTCACCCTAGTGATCGAACCACTGGCTATGGCAATTTGTAAACATACACATATTTCAGGTATTACAATTGGCCCTTCAGAACATCGCATTTCATTATATGCAGATGATATAATTATATTCTTTTCCAATCTAAAACAATCTATCCCAGCATTACTAAATTTGATTGAAACATTTGGAGAATTCTCAGGGTATAAAATTAATAATTCTAAATCTGTGTTTTTGTTCCTCCATAAAGCTGAAAAGGCTGCCTCAGACTTCCCTTGCTTTACTTGCCTTATGATAGAGGGGGGTTAAACCTACCCAACCTAAAATGGTACTGGGTGGCTCAAATTAGAGCAGCAATGTTTTACTTTGAGAAGGATTACCCTACAACCTGGGTATCTATAGAGGCTCACTCTATTTCAATTCCTTTGAATTTATATCTATATTCAGCAGATGTTAAAAAGTTGATTAAGTGCACAAAAAATCCATATACCAGAAATACTATAATAGTTTGGTTTGAGGCTCTTACTCATTTAGGTGAATTACCACAACTTTCATGCTTTTCACCAGTTTTTGGTAATGAAAATTTCCGTCCTGGTAGAGCTGATCCAGGTTTTAAAATCTGGTCAATTCAAGGTATTAGTAAGATGTCTGATTTCTATAATGAAGGAAAATTCATGTCCTTTGAAGAAATTAGGACATGGTTTAGAATTCAGCAAAAACATGTTTTCAAATATTTGCAATTACGTAGCTACATTCAGTCAAGACAAGGCCAAAGTCTGGTTGAGCCTCCTTTTTCTACTTTGGAAAATATTACACTTAAATGTTTGAAAGGTAGAGGTCAAATATCTCTATTATATAAACAGTCTGTGGCCAAATCTAAAGAATCATTTAATGACAGACTTCAAGCATGGCGATCTGACCTGCAGGTTAATATAACTGAGGAAGAGTGGCAAATAGTATGTTTAAAAGCCCAAACTCAGACAATGAACACCCATTTGAGATTGCTTCAGTATAAATGGCTGAGTAGACAATATATCACTCCAGTTAAGTTACATCACTTCAACCCGAATATTCCTGATGAATGCTACAAATGTAAGCAAGAGAAGGGAACTTTATTCCATTGTATGTGGGAATGCACTAAAGTTGATTGTTTTTGGGTTAAAATATTGAACATTGTAAGTAAAATCATTGGCAAAGTAATTCCTTTTGATCCCAAGCTGTTTATTACATATTTGTCCTTTGAATTTTAAAACTGCCAAACATGAAAGATTGTTGCTAATTCTTTGTTTGTTGGAAGCCAAACGTGTAATTGCATGCTTTTGGAAAAAAGAAGAAAGTCCTGCCGTGTCTCAGTGAATAAAGAGGATGACTTCATGCCTTGCTTCAGAAAAGATTACCTACTTTTTGAAAAACAAACTTCATATATTTTGGTCCATCTGGAAAGTGTTCTATGACTAGATGGCTACTCTTTTGTGGAACTGATGGACAAGTATATAGTATATAGTATATAGACAAGTATCTTATAGCTGTACAGTTTTTTTTTCTTTGTGTTCATTAGTATATTATTATTATTATTATTATTATTATTTATTTATTTTTATTTATTAATTACTTTTTTTTATCTGGTTATAATGGAAAATTTGAATGTTGTATTAATCTGTATGACAATGTATGAAAATAAAAATTGTTGTTTAAAAAAAAAAAAAAGAGTAAGTAGAGAATTTCTTGTTTTACAGAAGAGAAGGAAGACAGGAATTCCTTTGTTCAGGGTGAGGAATGAATATGGCCATCTTGCACCCAAACAAAGAAGACAGCAAAGTGCACATGTCCACTGGTGTGTCTATACTGAAGCAGTGCTGGATTATGTAGTACAGCATTTTAAGATGATCTCTCACAGGACTGTTCATGTCAGCAGTGATTATAGACCATTTCGCTAGATGTAAACATACTGGTCCCGATACACTTCCTGTTTCTTTTTTTTTTTTTTTACTTTACACAAACATCACAAAAAAATACAACCAACATAACATTTGACTGGATGAAAATGTTACATTAGCACCTTTAAGATGTACTTGTATATGTGAAATAAAATAAAAAAATTAAAAAAACAAAACAACAGGAAGTGCTTCTGGACGTGTTGTTTACATCTAGCGAAATGGTCTATACTTTTTTGTAATAATTTGTCATTTTATTATTTTATTTTTATTTTTTTTGAACTTATTTACTGGGTACAACTTTCAATTATAGCATGTTAGCAAAGTGTGACTGGAACATTTTTTATCTTAAGTTTTAAAAACCACACCAACTGGTTTTCAGCAGTGTTATAAAAGTGGTTTAGTTGATGTAAACAATTTAATTGTTTTGTAAATGTTGTGTGTAATAAATTGTTGATTAATAGTTGACTGGTTTGAAGCAAGGCCTTACACTACACAGACTAAATTGTTTGTGTTTTTTTGTTTTATTTTGACCAGGTCTGGGAACTGTCTGAAAATGGGACGTCAGGAGTGAGAGATCCTCTGGCTGAGAAAAAGCTACACCACATCGGTGCTGGATATCAACCACAAACTGTTTACAGACACAACAGAAGAAGATCATGATGGGGAAATAGATGAAGAGCAAGACACCAGTTTAGATGTGATGATAATGAATCATTATTTTCTCACACAGTATCAAATGCCTTATATTTACCACATGATCTGTATCAAAGTTGACTGGGATGGATTGTGTGAAAAGGACATTTGATCACTAATTTGTGTGTCTTCAGCTGCAGTGAACTGATTCATATATGATGTTAATGTATTTTTAATAATCCATTATTATTTTAATTATTGTAATAATCCATATTTTTCTTAAATGTCATTTGTCTTGATGCTACTTTATCAACTTTATGCTGTATGCTTCAATAAAATGAATATGGTGAATATTGTGTATTGAAAATTCTTGGTAAATACGTAATTTTACTAGGTCGGCTCATGTGTGTATGTTTTATACTTGGAAAAACTACATATGATTAATAACCTGATTGTTTTTACTTAAGACATAAACATTTTTGATCAGATTAATGATATTAGGGACAACAATACACCAAAAAGTTATGATTGTATATATTTAGTGACAAAAATGCCAATATTTGGTGAAATAAAGGGAATTACAAGATGAATTATTTTGCATTACAAGATGCTACCATGGGCTTTACTGCTACAAACACTTAAGGGATAACTGAGAATGTACCAGGAATGATCAATGTGCATCTTGTACTGCATTAAAACCAAGAGTATGCACATTACTGATACCCGGCCTGTGAGGAGCAAGACAAGGGGTTGAGGACGACATATTTACACAGATTTTGGCTAATTATTATTATTATTTTATTATTGTGATTTTTACTGCATGAATTTGTCCTTGTGTAATAGTAATAGTGAAATATCACGATGTGTATAAATTGTCTTTGATTACTGCTTAACAATGGGGAATAGATAATGGCAAGTTGTTGCAGTTTCATCCATTATATTTATTGATGTTTACCTCAAAATCTAAGAAATAATATATTATTATTATTATTATTTTTAAAGCATTTCTTTCAAATGTTTCTGTTTGTTTGATTAGATGGCCTCACAGTGTCGTGTCAAAAGTTATATGAGGCATGATGTAAGAATAGAAGAGGGTGAACTGTGAAAACTGTCAATGTAAATGTAACTTAACACAGTCTGTTGTTCATGATGAGGTGAACACACGTATGTAGGTTTTACTGCCTTTCTACCCCCAGGGGCCCAGTAGCACCCTCTGGAAGAGCCCAAAAATGCATATTTCAAATGGCTGTAAATTAGAGTCAGATTAACGTATCAAAGAGAAAATCGGCACTTTAAAACAGTTTTTCTCAAAATTCCATTCCTGAAAATCGTAGTTATCAGGCAGCTTAAGACAGACATAACTTTTGTTAGATTCAAGCTATGGACACAATAAAAACAGTTTTGGAAAGGGTATCAAAACCTAAAAAAATGTAAAATTTCAGCATGTGTCAGGTTTTCCTAGATCTCATCACAAATAATTGATAGATTTTACAGTTTAAGTAAGAGAATTATATATAAAAATAATAATATATATTTATGACTAATCAATAAATAAATAAATGAAATGGGCATAGAAATAGTTTAAAATGTTTATTATAAACGATTATATGATTACAACTGAAGCAAATGTGACCCTGGACCACAAAACCTGTCATAAGTAGCACAGGTATATTTGTAGCAATAGCCAAAAACACATGCTATGGGTCCAAATTATAAATTGTTATTTTATGGCAAAAAAAAAAAAAAAACATTAGGATATTGAGTAAAGATCATGTTACGTTAAGATATTTTGTAAGTTTCCTACCGTACATATATCAAAACTCAATATTTTATTAGTAATATGCATTGCTAAGTGCTTCATTTGGACAACTTTAAAGGCAATTTTCTCAGTATTTGTATGTTTTATTATTATTATTATTATTAATTTATTTTATTTATTTTTTTTTTTTTTTTGCACCCTCAGATTTCAGAGTTTTTTTTTTTTTTTTTTAATGTTGTATCTTAGCCAATATTGTCCTATCCTAACAAATCATACATCAGTTGGAAGCTTTCAGTGGTTTTGTGGTCCTGGGTCACAAATGATCATAAATGAATAACGAATGAAGCATAAATGAATATATAAGAAAGAAAGTAAAAGACAACACCAATGTATGGTTGCTCTCCTGAAGCAAAACATGCACAGGTTGCATTTGAGGATCCACAGGTCCTTCAGGTGTGAACAGCATTAGATGATGGAAACAGGATGCGTATGATTAGGAAGACTGTTTCTGGAACAGGTTTTAGTCCACACTCACTTCAAGTCACTGTTGAAAAGAGAACCAGAGTCATCAGCTATAAATTGATTTAATGGATCAAAAAGTGCTTCACTGAATTCCTGAGAAGGTATTTTGGGTATGTCAATGGTTCCCTTTTTAGGGCTTATTTATTTATTGAGTTTCATGCATTAACAGTTATATTTATTGTTTGAACATGAATGCAATCAACAGAAACCAGCTGTCTAACCTAGTCCCAATTGCCTCTCTCACGAAAGCCTTGTATTTTGCCAGACACAATTTTGAAGTCCTGCAGTATGTTCTGGAACATTTCCTTCAATGCATTTCTGACTTCATTGTACAGCTTTATAGCTGTTACATTTCCATGGTTCTCCTGCAGCCAGCGATTGCAGGCCATCGGATCCAGATACACCTCATGGTTTGCCATCTCAGTAGCATTGCGCAGCACATCCTTACGATGCGTCTGGATTCCGTACCTCTCATTTTGGTTGACAGATGTATCAGCCTTGAGGTATGCCACAAGTGTCTTTCGGAGCACCCTCACAAACTCTCCAAACAAATCAGCATTATAATCCACATAATCTTCTGACCTACAGAGAGACAAACACACCACAAATAAGATTGAACAAGTATCTTAAACTAAACTAAAAAATGTCTTATTATGTCAAATAATCTCAAAAAGAAAAGGAAACTGAAGCTGTTCATGCACTGGTTCAGAACTAACAGTAAATGTACTAATACCAGAAATGAGTCAGAAATAAAACATTAAAGAAAATTTTTATGACTTGCATCTTTTGAACTGTTGGGACAGAATGAAACACAACTAGGGCTAATATTTGTGTTGTAATATCCTTAACTTAATTAGCAAAAAAATCATGCAACTTTTTATGTGTCTCAGGAAGAGGAATAAGATAGTATAGGAATGGTTCAAAACAGATTCAATTGTGTTAAAAAATAGTTTTGGCATATGGGCATTATTTAGCAATTATTTCAGAGAAATAATTAGTTCATCTTCCTTCCACTTGCTCTCTGCTTTTCTACATTTCCACCTAATTTAGTGGATTTATTCATTAAACCAGACCAAAAAATAAAATCCATGAAGCAGAAGCTAGTCCTGTATTAAAGCAATGCACTAAGTGACATAAACTGTACTGATGGAAGCTTACCAATACAGCAAGTTTATCCAGAAGAGAGTGAGTACATAATCCAACACCATAGTGTTTGTAAAACAGTCCAGGGAGTCCAAGGGAAGCACAATTCAATAAAATCAAAACAGTACCTGAAGTAGCGGCCATGATATCATGTTAATTCTTGATATTGTTTTATTGTCCAGACCTAATAAATGTACACACAAAAATGTGTCTACACCAGAGATGCCCAAAGTTGGCCTATTACAAACTTTGTTTTGGCCCACCAATAAATAAACAAGTAGGAAGAGATTGAATTAATAAATAAATAAATATATGATGAGAAAAAGTGTTGTAGTTTTAGTTTGTAGTTTGTAGTTTTTCTCCCTTTAAAAAGCGAAATAAGTAATAATAATAATAATAATAATAATATACTAATGTAATAACATTTATATTACAAAATTTAATTTCATATATTATATTTAATTTCATATATTATATTATTATATTATATTACGCAACATTCACTGAGGGCAGATTTCAGGCTTGTGAGGACATGCTCTTGAGCATGCACCGATCGAGAGCTGCATTCTTTGTTAACTGCTTCCCGCTCCGGTCCTTCTACCTCCGGGTACGAGGCCGCAGCAATGTGAGAGCGGGAGGAGATGAGCGACGTCTCGCTGGGTGCTTCCCCGCAGACTGCTCGCTCTTCGTGCTTGCCAGTCGAGCTTCCGGATGATTTTGATATTTTTTCTCAGTATATGTTGGATCTTTTGTTCAAAGCTCCTGCTGGGGAGAAGTAGGTTACTGCAGCATCGGAGCTACACTTCAACCGGCCAGCCAAGGTTGCTCCACCTCGCCCCGAGCCTTCTAGACTGGATGATTGTTTTTGGGTAACAACCGTTTTCTAGATTGACTGAACCTCCCCAAACCCTCTCGCTGGCTTCTCAGGACCATTCAACTGGGCTATACGATTCAATTTGCAAGATGCCCGCCCGAGTACCACGACATTCTACTCACCTCAGGCGAGAACGCTGCTGTCCTCTGAGCGGAGATTGCAGTTCTTTTGCCGAAAGATGCAATAGAGAATGTCCCCTGAAGAAATGAAGAAGGCATCTTACAGCCCCTTCTTCATTGTACCCAAGAAGGGTGGTGGGCTCAGACCAATCCTAGATGTGAGAGTTTTGAATCGTGCCCATCACAAGCTCCCATTCAAAATGTTAACCCTCAAACACATTCTCACGTGTGTCGGGGTTCAAGACTGGTTTGTGGCAATAGACCTGAAAGACGCATACTTTCATGTCTCGATCCTTCCAAGACACAGGCCATTCCTGCGGTTTGCCTTCGAAGGTCGGGCTTATCAGTACAAGGTTCTATCCCTGTCGCCCCGCGTCTTCACGAAGGTCACGGAGGCTGCCCTTGCCCCTCTCTGGGAAGTGGCCATTCGCATTCTCAACTATCTGAACGGATGGCTGTTTCGCATGTCACAACTGGCCCACCATTTCCTACTGTGGAGCCAGCACAGACTCAAGTCTCTGCATGCCACACATTTTTAGAGCAAAGAGTTAAACTTGTGGTATTGAATTTCAGAGGAATAACACTAGCTACTGTAAACAGCGCCCTCTGACCGGTGTAAATATGGCCTTATAACCTTATCATTCACATCCGGGACATTTGCTTGTGTGCAGGCCTCACCCATCTGAAATATTTTTCACAGATGCCATTTTCTTTGCTCACGATGCGGAGCATATGAGGACGGGAAACAACAAAATAAAGCGTTTAATCTTACGCACAAAATGTGTTTTGTAATATCATATCATATATAACGATATTAATGTGCTGTATTCGGCTAAACTTCACTCGCAATGCGGAGCAGACAGGGAAGTCGGTTTTATCAAGGAAAACACTGAAAGTAAGTGTTTTACCTCATTTTCGATATGTGTTTTATAAGATAATATTACTTTATGACGATATTTATAATGTTATGCAGTGCATGCCTAAACAAGCCTAAACGTTTCTCACAGATTTTAATTGCTATACCGTGTTGACGTGGAGTTCGCTTTTAACAGGAAAACGTAAGAAGTGTTTTGCCTCATGTAAAACATGTATTTTATAGCTGTATGTGTTGAAGCCAGAATAAACGTATCTCACAGATCTCAATAGTGATATGGGAATGTGTTGTCAGCAACGAACAGCATTCTGGGACTTTTGGACACGTACACTACAGACTAGACTGGGTGATAGTGGAGGTAGATGTTAGAATTTATATTGTACATTTAAAAACACATTAGAATGGAGAACGCTTGCTGTGACATAAACTGCCATATCTGCTGTCATGACCGGAGTGGAGAACGGATCTAAAATGAAGTGCAATTTTATGCTTTTCAGCTTGAAACAACACAATGGCGAAGGCAGCTCAATGAAGATAAACACCTTCAGAATCTGGCTTTGTCATTGTATTTATTATGTATTACAGATTCATAATTTCCAATCCACTCAAATTTGTAAGTGCTCATGCTATGAATAACACCTTTGGAAATGTAATTTAATCTGTGATATGACTCGTTGAGATCACTTGTTCATAAAGCAACTCATCTGATTTACTGTTCAGCAGATATTTGTAAGAAATTGTGCATTTGTTCAATTTGTCCAGTCAAACTTACTGCACTTCATCCCTTAAAGATAGTTGATTGACATGAGTGTTTTAACTCAGATCAGCTGTCACAGTCTGCCTTCTTTGTTTCGATGTCGGAGCAGGAATGTAAGTTAGACAAGAATATCTCAGATTGAGCGATTGAGGTGTTGTGTTGCTGGATGTAATAATGAACATAGTGATCGTCATTTACTCCCGACATCTGAGCCGCTGAAGATGCAGTGGATTACGTTTGTTTGTGAAGGGAATGCACCTCCTGATCTACATATATCCGTCTGTGTTCACACAAATCATTCATGATCCAGCTTCACTTACAGCAGAAGTGAGTGTAAGGTTTTTTTTTTATTATTATAAATCTTTGTGATCGCTTTTCCTTATAACGTGGTAGTTAGGAAGTTTAGCGGCTAAACGTGGCTAAATGCAGCTAAAGTAAACAAGGTCGTCTTACCACAGAGAGAAGAGAGGGGCGGGGTGAGCAGAGCTCATTTGCATTTAAAGGAACAACCCCTCAGAATGAGATGATTTTTGCAGAGCTCATTTTGACAAGGCAAAAGGGTGTTGTTTTACAAAACCATTGAGAATTTTTAATTAAAGTATATTAGAGACTTTTCATTAAGACCCTAAAGAATCATATCAACTTGTGGAAAATGGGCATCCGATGACCCCTTTAATGAAATTAGGGCGATATGGTATATGATTAAATACATCAGCAAATACTTAGGAATATTCATTCATGGATTTGCGTTACGCCACCACCTGCGTCTTGTATATGTATGTGTGTATATGAAATATAATAACACACACACACACACATATGTCAATTTGTTTATATATGCATATGTGTATTTGCTGAGTATATCATATTTACACATCAGGGGGAATATTACAGAAATATCTTAACTTTAGAATGTTGCAATGAAATTAAAAGCACACTGGTTTTGTTTCAAAATTTTAATCTTATGTTTACCTCACAGCAGCAGCTTGGACATAGTTGGTTGTTTGGTAACAGACATGACAGTTGATTATCACGCCTGATGGAACGAGTTATCATTTCCAAACTAGACACAAGATAAGATTTTGGAAAATAAGATAAGAATTCTAAATCAAGTTTAGATTTACTTCTATAATAAGAATTTGTGAACATTCCTAACTTAACATATCTTAAGACCTAAGATAGAAAATTTCTGTAATACGCCCCCATGCTTTTATGGCTCACATATGCAATTTATTGCAAATCAATGATAACAGAAAGATGAATAAATAAATGTTCCCCAAAAGCTTGTTGTGTCATATTTATGGAAGCCCGTTTCCGCCACTACATACTATATATATATATATATATATATATAGCGACTTTTTATCTCGCAATTCTGACTTTTTTTCTCGCAATTGCGACTTTATATCTCGCAATTCTGACTTCTGTTTCTCTTCATTTGCAACACTTTCTGGCAAAGCACCATAGTAAACCACGAGACGTGATTCTTACAGTACGGTGACGCATTGCTGCCACACACATATTTTTTTCCCACTCAGCTATATCGTAATAACAAAATCTTTTCTCGTTAAAACGACGTATTATGTCATAAAAACGATATGATTTTCCCCTTATAGAAGATATACGTACATTATGTGAGCGAGCTAAGTGATTGTCCGCGCTGCCTTCGCCACAGTCTTGACATAAAGGAGGATCTGCACGTTGCTGAAGTTATAGAAATACACTGTTTTAAGTATTTTAATGCAATGCTTTCAATTGTAGCGGTATATTTATTCGTTTATAGATTATATAAACTAATAAATATAAACGGTATAGATTAATCTGTCTACAATAATTGCACTCAGACCCAGAGGATATGACTCTTTTAAGATGATCAGATCAAAACTGTTATTTCTGAATAATCGACTCTGCACTTGGTATATTATTTGGATGGCAACAGCAAATTTAACAGCATTTAACAGCAAATCGAAATACTAACAGAAAGAAATAAAAGAAAAATGACAAACGGTTTGATTGTATTATGATGATGATTTTGTTCTGTTTGAAAAATGGATAAAAAAAATTAAGCCAGATTTTTCCTATTTTTTGTTCATGGGTAAAAAGAGAGCTTATGCTTTAATATTTGTACGTGGGCGGCCCTGAAAAGCCACTTTTCAACTCAACCTGTCTTTACTGGCTGTCCCATCATGCAGAATAAATGTTCGTCTGATGTATCTCTGCAAATTAGTCACAATAACAGTAACGTTGTGAGGGAGACGAGAGGCGTGCGGATCCATGCGCAAGCTTTTATTGAGAGGACGAGACAAAGACATGGTCAAACAGGCAGGGTCAGAACAACAACAAACTATGTAGGGGCCAACATTGATATGTGGGCCCCATATGGGTTATACCTGGGCAGCATGGGTTCCATGTGGGCATGGGCTGAATATGGGCAATTTATATGGGTCCCATGTGTGTTTCACAATGTGGGTCCCATATAGGTTTGAACATATAGGACCTTCATGGGATCTATGTGGGAAAAATTCTTTCACACTTAAATACATCATAGCTTTTTTTGGTTAATACTCACTTTTTAACAAAGAATATAGATTTTATTGATCTGATCAATATAACTACTTTTTAAATGAAAAATGCATTATTGTCTATTGTGATGTTTCTTTTTTTTTATTTTCAGTATTACAATGTTAACCTGCTTATCAAAATTTATTTGTTTTCTTTTACTGTAGCCTTCACATTTTAGCAAGGACGAATACAAATTCCAGAATTTAAATGGGTCTAACAAGGAAGCTGCAGTTGTCTTGACTGAAAGGAATGAGATACATCTCTAGTTTTAACATTAATTGTTCTTCAGACATTCCTCTTTAAAATAAATGAAATATTATATTTTTGCAAACTGACAATTGGTTTTTGACCACTGAAATGTGTAAATTTTAACTATTTACTCCTGGAGCCATATTGAAATTCCAATATCTCCGGAACCGAATCTCATAGGGCATTAAAAAGATGCCACAATGGTAGTTTGTTAAGACCCAATATCTAAAAAGGCATTCAAATATCTTTAATACTTCTTGGGTTACAGGCATGCAAACTTTGGAGAAAAACCTTAAAAGCGCTGTTTCCCATTTTTGAATGGTTACCATTGGCACATGCAACAAAGATTAATAAAGTCAACAGATTTTACTAATAGAACTACCAATCTCTGTGTAAAAATAAGATAATGATGCTGCAATCTTTCTGAAGTCATGTGTACCCCCTGTAACTTGACTCCGAATCTAAAGATAAAATTGCCTCCCTCTACAAAATAGTGGATTACTCAGTAAATATTCATCAATGACATTTAATATTTTGGCTTTCAACATTATACATGCCCATCTTTTGACAGAAAAAATAAAGTAAAATCAAAAATTTGAGCTGGGGAAGTTTTTGAAATTTGGTTGATTTGACACACAATTACTGTTTAAATGAAAATGTGTGAATTATCAATGTTACAATGTTACCCCTGCCTATGGATTTATCAAAATGCATTTTTCTTTTATTAATATATTTTATAATATATATA
Organism: Labeo catla; assembly: GCA_012976165.1. Classification (NCBI taxonomy): domain Eukaryota; kingdom Metazoa; phylum Chordata; class Actinopteri; order Cypriniformes; family Cyprinidae; genus Labeo; species Labeo catla. The sequence goes on from VONZ01002238.1 coordinate 14,533, forward strand.
ATATATAATATTATACATACATATACATACATATATATATATATATATATATATATATATATATATATATATATACATATATACATATTTCAGCAGGGAAAAATCACAAACTCCAGACTTTTTTTTTCAAACTCTACATTCGTTCTTACATGGGACCTAACGTTACAAATGATCTGACAATGCACCTTCCGCTTGACCAAGTAGTCCTGTTCCATTCGATTTTTATTTTAGATTTTTTTTTTTTTCACATAATATCATACTATATCATAATATCACATGTCATTGTTCTTGGCTGAAAACAAGGGTTTGTTTAAATGTATAACTAAAGATTTTATAAATTCGAACAAAAGGAATTTCCGCTCTGGCGCAAGGATACAGTCTCTTCTAAGCCCGGCCTGTTACTACTTTTAACAGTTCACACAGAGGAGTCGGACCGGAAACAAGCAGGTAAAATGCATATTTTCTAGAAATTAGATATTATTATTCATGGTTTCAAGTATTGAGAACATTGTTTTGACTGTTTAAATTGTTTTCAAAATAATATAGCCTTAAAAATAATGATGTTGTATTTTTTTCTGGCCGCGTAATCGCTAAAAAAATGTCTGTAAAGCTTAAAGCATGTCATTTTTGTTGACGGTAAGATGTAGATTTGTTTTTTTTTTTCCTGATATTAATGAAGTAGGATTCTCAGTTATTATTTATTTTATGCTTTACTGATGCGTTGTGTGGCCGTCTAGCCACCATTTTTTCACCTGAGGGAAAACTAAATTTCCACTCAATTTATAATAATAACCGTGTTTGAATGGCAAAATACTGAGTTTTTAAATTATCTAACATAAATAGTTCTTAAAAGCGGACAAATGCTGCTTTCGAACGCCAGGTAGGGTGGATTTCAAACTGTTTTGAGACCACCGTTCTCATTAGGTCTGTCTGTGCGCGCGCTTCGAGCATGCGTGATCACCTGAGCTGACAGCTCTTTTTCACAGCAGTCTATGAGACACCAGTGAAAAGGATATATCATATATATATATATATATATATATATAAAGGATATATCACTCCTTTGCGGTAGAGAAAGCTGCTTGAAGATGCTGAATTAAATGTATCAGCTTTTCCACATATTGATACAGGCCTTGATGATCATAACTTAGTGCTTGCTCCATTTCTGCAAATCAGTTTTTGTGAATAAATGGCTGCATCCGAAAACCTAGTCAGCTGACTTGCTGCCTCACTGCCTTATCAGGCAGTGACTTCGAAGGCTGCGAAGGAAACTCTAGAAACAGTTTCGGACGGACTTCAGAGGCAGCAGAACGTGACGCCGTTGCTAGGTTACCTAACGGTTAAGTTGTAGAATTTGTAGAAAAACGATCTTATACAGTTAAATATAAATGCTTTAATAATACATGAAGACCTCAATGTCATTACCCACCGAAGGTCTGTGCGTCGGAGAAGAGACTGAGAATGGCAGCTATTTTTGGCTTAAATAAATAAAAGCACTGATGCAAGTAATATTGCAGAACAGGTCATTGTTATCAGTGGCTGTTTCGTTATTATTGGTAGTATATTGTAAATATTATTCTTATTCACTACTCATTTGAACCCTTTTAACATTTTATTAAATACTATTATTACAAACAATATTATTTATTATGCTTTTTACACTATTACGATTCATAAAGAATATCATGGTCAAGATCTCATCTATTATATAAAGTAACAAATCTAATTTCACCAGAATATCTTTATTTATATAGCCTGTATGACGCACATGCACAGGATTGTGGGAAATCGAAGGCAGCGAAGGATACATCTATGCTGCCTTCAAAATTCCATCAGAAGAAGGTACCTCCGGAGACAGGAAGTGAAGCAGAATTAGAATTCGGATGTGCCTTGATGCCTTCCTGCCTTGGAATGCTGCCTCCGAAGGCAGCATTTTAGAGCTTTCGGACGCAGCAAATGACTTGTGCTGGTTGCTTTGGCCTTCAAGAGCCGCTTGCACCACCTGCTGGTGAGCGACTGGCAGCAGCTGGAGATCCACTGAATTTGTGGAAGTGAATTTGGAAAGTAAAAAAAAAAAAAAAGGACACAAATTTGCCTGTTGAATATTGGACATTGTATTTTTAAATAGACTGAATATTTGAGAAGTGAATTCTGGAAGGTGAATATGAATTTTTGAACTTTTAATTATGAAAATGTGTGTGAAATATTTTGAACTGAAATATTCACAGCTTAAACAAATATGTTGAATTTTAGGATAAAAAAATACAAGCTGTAAAAATACAAGGCATTAAAATGCAAGCACTGTCAATTCAATGCATTATTTTTTCAGTTAGTGCAATTTAACATTTTTTTTGTTTCATAACATTTGCAATTAATTTTCTCCATACTGTTTACCATGGGCGACATTTGACTCTTGACTCAGGGGGGGCAAGAAAACAACTGCACAAAAACTGAGTGTCTTTTTGTACCTATACATTTCAACGAGTAGGTATCAAAACAACATCCTACCTTAGTGAAGCGCTAAACGTCTTCCACCAGGCGCGGCATCAAAGCGATTAACGGTCTACGTGAATGGTCTGTTCAATGTTAAGTACTGCAATGTCTGAGAGTCTTTCCTGGCAAATGTTTCTCATTTATTCGGCGCAAGCAAGAAAAATTTCTTTCGCACGATGCGCTGTTCATCGGCACAGTTAAGAAGAGCTTAAAGAGATTGCCAACGTTGACAAGACTGTGGACTAGCTTTGACTCTTTGAACAGTGACAATCGTTCACCAAAATTTGTTTGTCCTGTTGACATAGCGTTGAAAAGTGAAAGTTCTGCACTCGTCTCCTCTTCTGGAAATCCATAGTGATGACACATAAATGTCAGGTCCTCTTCGGTGCATGTACTAGTGCTGAGGATGTTGTTAAGAGCAATTAAAGTGTTCATGTCATTTTCCTGAAATCGTTCACGAATCTCATTAACAGTGTTGTCCAGTACACTGAAATGCAAGTCCTTGTAATGGTCCTGTGCTGAGTCTGCATTCAGTCCAGGCATCGTTGTTTAGTTTGTTCTCCTCCATGGACGTTGAGGGCCGCGGTAGTTGTTTTTAATCACACAATTCGACTGTAAACTCCCAGAGCTGCTGAAAGTGGCGATCGGTTTTCATCGCTAAAAGAGCAGAGATTGTGGCCGACACTAGATTTTTTACACTGGCATAAATGTAAGGTGGATGACTGTAGTGCTTTGGACAGTACATTGCACTGCATGAGAACTCGACGCATCAAGATGCAAGGGAACAGAAAGTGAAAATCGGTGACTGATGTCAGCAGACTATTTGCCTGTCTGCCGATTCGCACATCTTTTTCTGAAATTTCACTTAGAGTGTCAAGTATGGCCTTGAGAGCCTCTGCGCGGCAGCTCCATCTTGTGTCACTAAGATGTTTCAGTGTGGTAGATTTACCAGAAAAATCGCTGTTTCGTTCTTGCAAAGACTTAAAAACAGCATGTCGTTTTGCTGACCCCTCGATGAAGTTATAGAGTGATTGAACATTGGTCATCATGTGTCTCACAGCTGTATGGGTGCGACAGACATCCACGATGCAGAGGTTGAGGATATGCGAGTGGCAATGTACATACATCGCCAGTGTATTTTCGCCTAATATCCGTGTAGCTACACCACGGTAAGCCCCTCGCATACTCGCCGCACCATCGTAACACTGTGCTCTCAAATTGCTGATATCAAGATTAAGACTTGTCAGTACATTCTTTAAAAGAATGGCCAGAGATTTACCATCTGTTCTGTCAGTCCGATAAAATCCAATGAATGATTCATGGACAGCGAGGCCTCCGTCAACATATCTTAAAACCACTGCAACTTGCTCATGCCTACTTATGTCTTGCGTTTCATCCACAATAAGGGCAAAAATTCCGGCTTCAAGCACTTTCTGTATGATGTCACTCTTAACCTGACCAGCCATAATATTAATCAACTCATTCTGGTGCGTGCTGTGGACATAATTAAATGATCTTTCTCTCTTTTTGAATAGCCGGTCAATTAGTTGGCTGTCATTGGCCCTTAAATCCATCAGCTCTAAGAAATTTCCACTATTTTGAGATTCTTCGGTTTCATCGTGACCTCGAAGAGCAATACAAGAACGACAACAAAAGAGCAAAGTCTCGCATATTTTTTTCAGATATTCTCTGTTTTCATTCACTCTCTTTGCGTGTTCACTGCTGATTTGAGTGACGACGCTTCCTGTTTTACGTGTCTGTTGATAGCCTTTCATTTTTAACCCTGCAGAAATGTGCATGCTGCTTTTCTGAAGTTCATTAAATTTTTCAGTGGCTTTTCTCCAGTTGCCAAATCCAGTCACTTGAAATGTGTCCGTCTTGAGCTCACCAAATGCACGACATGTGAAACAAAAAGCATGATCAAGGGTGGGACTATATTCAAGCCATTCATAAATCGCATACCATTCTTTTCTGAACTTTCTTCCGTCAGATGATGGAAATGAAATTATTGGTTGAAATGGCCCGACCTCAGTAAAGTTTGCAGATATTTTTGGTCCGTAAACCGGGTCTCGCTCAGGATGCGTGCTGTCTGTGGAGGCTTGGCTAACTGCTCCAAATTTCAGCGGGTCTGACATCGGCTCGCAGCGGGATTTCTCGTCTTGATTGACACTTAAGTGCTCAATTACCTGTCTGCCATCAGCATTATCTGTTTTTGTTTTTTTGGAGAAGTAGTTATCCAGCGTATTGGGACGCTTAGCCATTGTGCCCAATCGATTATCTAGTTTTCTCTAATTTTCATACCAACAACATAAACTAATTTAAAAAATAAAGACGCAACCTATTGCTTAATTTGCTGTGTCGCCCCCTATCAACACGGAGATGTACAACACATACAATTCATATTTTGAAACAGTATTTTAACAGTGAATTCTGAAATTCCATGATCAGGATATAGGGGGGCATTTTTTTTTTAAATTACAAGGTATGTTGATCATACTGTCTTTGCCGAATCTATCACCATTTCCTTAGAGGGTTTATCTACAGCTCCCATTGAGGGTTAAATTGCATTATTAAATAATGCCCTCACTGCCAGTTTGGACACTTTTACTCCTCTAAAAACACTGTCTCTTTCGTACACTCGACTCCTCGGCAGTTAATTCCTTGTGTTTTCTGGTACTCCTCTTTTCAGATTTTCTTCAGTTCATCCCGAATCACTCTGTGTGCAGGTATCTGGCATGAAAGTTACCACTTGCATACTTGATCCCCTGCCAAATTGTTTATTTAAATCTGTCTTGGCGTTTTGTGCTCTACAGTTTTTTTCAATCATACATGATTCATTGTCAACCGGTGTTGTGCCAGCAGCACTTTAAACTGCTGCTATCACCCCTGTTCTAAAAAAGCAAAATACAGATGTGAACAATTTAAACAATTTTCGTATTTTGTCTTTTGTCATCTAGACTATAGTAACGCTCTTCTTATTGGAGTTACTAAATCTTGTAATAACAAACTTCAACATTTACAAAATTCAGCAGCCAGAATTCTGTCTGGGGCCAGGTTTGTTGATCATATTACTCCTGTTTTGGAATTGTTGCACTTGCTCCTGGTTAGATTCTGTATTGATTTTAAAGTTCTTATGTTAACGTACAAGGCACTGCATGGTCTAGCTCCTCAGTACTTGGCTAAGATTTTAATCCCCTATACACCTAGTCTCAATTTGTGATCTTCTCAGATTGACCTTTTAGTCAAATACGGCTGTGTTCTGGAGGTGATCGGGCATTTTCATCTTACACCCCCAAATTGTGGAATTCTCTCCCGGCTGACATCTGGGAATTTTTAAATCTCATCTTAAAATGTTTTACTTTAGTCTTGCTTTTAACTGATTGTTATTCTGTATTTTTGTGTATTACTTTAGATTGTTGTGTTTGCTTGTGTTGTAAAGAGCTTTGAGAAAGTACTCTTTTAAAGGAACAATACTAAATAAAATGTATTATTATCATTATCATTAGTATTATTATCATTATCATTATCATTATCATTATCTAGGTAATATTTAAAGTTGGATTCAAGGTGTCTCCAGATCTCCAATCATTCCTAGTTCCACACAGTTACTCTCCAAGGCCTTACTCATGAGAGGGGTTTATGCTAAAAAGGATTTCTGTCTAGTGGGGATAAAACACGGTTGAAGTAGCTGACCTTGAGCCCTTTCATTGACCAAACTGAACATTTTATTAATAATTTGGTATTTATCTCATTGAATAGCAAAAATAAATGTACAGATAAACAAAAATGTTTTGGGCTTCATTTTTCTAACAGCTGAACCTCCTACTTATAAAAACAAGAAAACGGGTAATTTTCCCTCCTTATTTAGATGGAGTCATACCATTAATTTCAGCTTCTAAATATCAGCATATAGTGTGTATCTTACACACGTTATTTAACTAAAGAGGTAAACCCAACCGGTCTGCGTAGTCAACGCTCTCATGTCCCTCATTACTGCACGCATGGGGCGCCTGCCTCTGGTCTGTCCTTGTCCGAGCTTGCAGCTTCCCATGCAGAGTGAAAGGTCTTCTTACCGGTTTCCAGGGAAACTTTGAGCAACGCTGGGTATGGTGATATAAACTTTATGTGCCATTCTTTTATCTAAATCTCGGTCAGCAGGGAGTTCAAGAAGTTTTTTTTTAACAAGTTGTTAAAATTCTGTCATAGTCGTATCTCCTTTGGCCCCCTGTTTGTCTCCGCAGATGCTGATGTTTGACTCTCCTGATTGGCTCTCTAAGTCCTCACATTTCTCTTCTAGTTAGTTATTTGCACATTTTGCACATCTGCTCCAAATAAACAGTGATTGTGACCCTTCTTGTGGCTGCTTGGGTCATTATCAATTTATTTGTTGTGAAAATATTGGGCACTTCTGGTCTACACACTGTAGCACTCATCCTGCCTGCGCACACACATACACTTACCCGAAGTGGGCCACCATTGTGCTAATTGCATGTTGTTGAGTTTGGCTGAGGGGGATAATGAGGTCCTGCATCAAATTGTCCAGCTGCTCATCGTAGCCCCCCACCTCTTTCAGCAGCTCCTGCAGAACACTGCGGTGGAACCCAAGGAGCCCATTGTTGAAGACATGCTGGCCCCGGTTTGCTTTATTGTAAGAAGCAGATAGTACGTGTGTAGAACCAATGGCATCTAATGCCTTCTGGGCAGCTTCTCTGAGCTGATTCACAGAATCCTTGTCAACACATTTCTGAATCCTAGAATTGTGTCCTGTCAGGAAACAAAGCAGCAACATGCTCACACAGCAGTTTATTGATTTCTGCATTTAGTGTGTACATAGAACAAAACTGTATACTTTGTAGATTGTGAGATAGATCGGTAGGTAGTTTTTTCAGTAGGTAGGCACATAGACATTCAATCATTATATTACTGTTTTTCAATCTTGGTGTGTGTGTGACTTGTTTATCTCACCCTTATGTGGAGTGGTGGTGAATACAGCAGTCACGTCAAAAAATGCCACAACCAGAAAGACCTTTGCTATAGGTAACATCATGGTCCTTTTCTGGTCAGGAAGTTTATCTTTGTCCAAAAAAAAAAAAAAAAATGTTAATATTTCACCAAATGGCGCCATTGTTGGCGCATTGCTATTTTGCGGCAACTAAAATAGACTGCGTCATTGACCAACTGAAACCTGGTCTACACTGTTAGACATTTCTGTAATTTCTACAGTTATTAACTGTATATCACCAAGTACAATACTGCAAATTCCCTTTACAGTAAATAACTGTAATAACCATTGCATCATGGGAATTTTCTGTGACGTCAGATACTGATAGTTCATGGTAAGAGAACAACTATGGTTGATGTTTGTGTATTATATGTGGGGTTTTCCTTTTAAAAGTGTGCCATTTCTACTTCTTGTTTTTCAGAGAAGACAGTCCTGACAATAACAAAATGGATGGTGAGCAAAGGTGGTGGCCACGTTTTGGAGCAGCAACTGGGTTTTGCAGATGGCTTTGTATTCTTTGGCTGCTTGTCTTTTTTCCCATTATGTTTCTTCTGCCTAAAGATTATGCACGACATAATGCACTGCAAGACAGGAGAAATGGTGCACTGTTCCAGCAGTGGAAGACTGTATTTTTAAGTGTTATACATGCAGTGTTTTAAATAAAGAATTTGATATTTTGTAATTTTTGTGTCTGTTTTAATTGAATGCCAGTATTACCTATGTAGAGTAAAAATAAAATGAATTCAGTATAAAAATTATAAAATGTAATGAAATCTATATTAAAATGAATGAATTACAGTAGTATACTGCTGAATTGTTTTTTTTTTTTTTGTTGTTGTTGTTTTTAATATATACTATAAAAAAATATAGTTAGCGCCGGCCCTGCTCTCTGGAGAAGCGTTCAGTCTTTGTTCTAGCAAGTTCTGGTGTGTAAATAGTGAATCAACCATGGCACGAGCGCAAGTGGCTTTGGACATGCCCTAAGTGCACCTGCGCTATGTGTTTTAGACCATGTGCTTAGTTTGTTAAAATAGGGCCCAATGTGTTTGAATGAACAATGCAGTGTTGTTGAAAGCAGAAGTGTATCTATAGTTCAATCCGTACTATTGCACAGGCCCTGCAAGAAGTTTCCAAAAGAACGTACAGACTTGTATACCCCCCAACCCCTCTGACAAAATACTAATTGCTGCAGTATTTAAAAATGTTTAATTAATTTGAATGAATATTTCATTTTATTTTATCTTTTAATTTTTTTTTTTTTATTATTATTTTATTTTATTTTTAGTGAACGATAAGTGTTTCCCACAGGATTTTGTGAGACTGTGCTGGGCAGACCTCGTTTCCTGTAGGTGGCTCTGGGGGCATGGCCCCCCTGGAAGATTAAGTTAAATTAATCTATCGGGTGCACTCTGAGGGTTCAAAATTAAGCACTCCAACACAGGTTTATTGTGCAAACAAAACAAAGAAAAAAGCTGGTGAAGCAAAAACAGAATGGTCTGACTTTAGATTTGTGAAATTATATGCTAAAACCTGCATAAAACAAAAGGAGCCGACAGGCTGAATTTCAATCTCTGACAGCAGGTGGAAAAAGAGGGGGAAAATGCCATCAAAACTTGTCTGAGGTCAGTTCCCTTTAGAAATACATTTATGTACCCCACTACAATATTTATATTTTTCTTCCAATAAACAATGAACTTCCTCTGCCTGTACAGTATTTTTCTTTGTGAAGGTCTGTTAATTTTAGTACTTGCTTGCAAGAGATAAACCTATGAGCTTTTATTTTATCGGACAGTCCAGATTAGCTTTTATTTTGGCGGAAAACTCAAGCTTCAGTGAAAACAGGTTTACAAACAAGTTTAATAACAAATCTAGTGAAATACTGTAAAAAAAATTGCCCATTAAAATGTTGAAAATTATACTATGTGAAAATAAAACGAAACTAGTGGCCGTTGCGTTCCCAGACGCGCGCTAAACTCACAACACATTCAAAAACAGAGTTTACTAAATTTACTCTCAATCAGAGGAGCCGCTTTGACCGACGCGTTAAACACCAGGGGCCTCATGTATCAACGCTGCGTACGCACAAAAACTTTGCTTACACCAGTTTTCACGCTCACGGTCGGATTTACTAACAGTGAAATTAACGTGAGAATGTGCATTCCTCCACGCCAACTTCATGTCTGGCGTACGTACATTTCTCGTGTTTTTTGTCCGTTGACGACTCTTACAGGCAATGAAGTGAAGTTGCAAACATTACACTACGAATTCTACAAGTCTATCGCAACACCACCTGAGAGAAACATTGCTATTCATTTGTAATTGATAAAATAGGCTAATTAACATACTATTGTCACAGGAGCCTTATGGGAATGTTCTCAATTATGCAATTAAGTTAGAACATATAAAAGCATGTGCAAATTTGTACAACCCTTTGTCTATAGCAATGGCAGCGTTGGCCTTATGGCCAATGGCAGAATCCGAAGAGAACAGGTTTTTTTGCCATTTTCTTGCTGCTTGCTTTCGGCAAAATGCACTCATCACCCTAATAAAATGTATTGATTTGGGGGAGGAGACCGGTTGGGGTTTTGTGCTCGTGCATGTGCGCTCAATTTCAGGTTAATTGGGATGTAATTGTAAAAAGACAATATGCGTGGGATTTTTGCGTAGTTTCATACATCTGATTTTATTTTATTTTATTTTATTTTTTGTGCATACGCTGAATTACAGCTTTGTCCGTACACTATGTTTTAGTATGAATTCAACGCAAGTATCTGTACATGAGGCACCAGAATCACGAGCCGATCGGCCGAACGAAGTGTGTGCTTACTTTGGTCCGTGTACGTTTTGATCATTTGTTTTTCAATTTGAAATGGAATAAGCAGAAACGAGAAAACAGCTCCTTCATTCGTTTTTTTCGTTTGTTCAGAAAAACGAAAAAACGCGATTTCGGACAAACGACTTCAAAATTCGTTTTCCGCCGATTGGTCAACCAAATATGAACCCGTGACGTCATTCGTCCATTCGTTTTTTGATTTAATATTGAAAGAAGAAACCTGAGAAAACGGCTCCTTTTTCGTTTTTTCATTTTCTCCAGAAAAACGAAAAACAAGAATTCAGCTTGATTTTTTGTTTTTCGTTCAGGGGTGGAAAAATGAATAAACAGCTTGAATATTCGATTTCTACACGTGGGCGGAACAAAACGCCCCTTTCTGCTGATTGGTCAGCCGAAGATCAAATCATGCCCCGTCAGTTCTTCCGCAGTTTCGCGCAGAATAATAGTCCTCTGCTGCTGCGGTTGAACGGATAATTAACGCATTTATTGCAAGTACATTTAATCTTTTTCTCATTAAACAACCACACTAACGAATAGCTCGACACAACCTTTACTGGGCACAGCTTTATTCTGTGTGCTATTTACAAAGTGCCAGGGGGTGCGCAAAATAATTTTCTATAGCCTACCGTATTTTCTGGACTGTACGTCACTTTTTTTTTTTTCTTTTCTTTTTAATCATGAAACATGCTGTGATTTATTCCAAAGTAACTTATATAATGCATTCAACGTCAAATAATCTTAGACTGTTAAAAGTAGACACGTCAGCTGTGTTATGGTTCATGTTTGTGGCATACGCCAGGAAGATGGTCAAGGAGAGGAAAGCAGCACATTCTATTGTTTTCTATATTTTTCAAAGGGTTAAATCTTGCCGTCATTTTGGTTTTACACAAATAAAAATATTTTTTTTTTTCGTTTCGAATGATGTCCTGCTCTTATCCGTATGACTGTAAATAACAGAGTATTAAGTTGTTTACGCTGCTGAATAAAGAAATTCAATTGATGGCGCTGGCACCTCCTGAGCTCACAATCAGAGCACTGTTTATTATCAAAGCAAAACGCCGTCAACCAAACATATTAAACGTTATTAAGCTTAATTAAATGTGTCTGTTGTACCATAGCCTATAGGCTAAAGGTGTCATCACTTGTATAGCTGCTGACTGTTATTTTACTTGCATATTATTGGGACCCGACTGCAGAAACATTCTTTACAAAAATATTTTAGCAGGTAAATCGCATTTATTCTTGTTTGTTTTCTGAATACCATTAATTTAAGGATTTGCCATGAAGTGAGGTGAAGTAAATGGTAATGTTTATGTGTACAATGGCAGCGTGGAGAGAAGGCACAACTAAATAAACTCAGCAAAAACAAAGTTATGACTGCTGTGTATTTACACTTTACTACTGGTCTGCACTTGACAGGGTGCGTTTATCTGCTTAAAATTTATTTGACCCACTGCAACTTATTGGAACTGTATGAACTATAGGTTAGGCCTACTCACCTTAATTGTTATTATGTGATTTATTTATTGATTGATTGATCTATTTATTTATTTTAAATAAATAAATAAATGTCCTGCTTGCACTTTCAATGGCAGAGAATCATGATTTTCACTTTTTTTAATGTGCCATCAATCCCTGCCATTTAGCGGAGGACTATTATTCTGCGCGAAACTGCGGTAGAACTGACGGGGCATGGTTTGATCTTCGGCTGACCAATCAGCAGAAAGGGGCGTTTCGTTCCGCCCACGTGTAGAAATCGAATATTCAAGCTGTTTATTCATTTTTCCACCCCTGAACGAAAAACAAAAAATCAAGCTGAATTCTTGTTTTTCTTTTTCTGGAAAAAATGAAAAAACGAAAAAAGCCATTTTCTCAGGTTTCTTCTTTCAATATTAAATCAAAAAACGAATGGACGAATGATACACGAATTGAGGTGGATTATGTCCCTAAAACATCATGCAGTTAAGTTTTGTCGAAGGTATGTTGTCTTTTTATGTCTTTTTGTATAAAAATTGTATCTTTGAGCCGTTAATCAGCTGCAGTTACAGTGTTAATGGGGACAGGGGTTTACTTTTCTCTTCTCACAATCCTCGCAGACCACAGAACCGAGTGTGTGTTTGCGTGGTGTTAATTCCTGTCCTGTCTTTAATAAACTGCAGATGTGGTCCACCGAAGCCAGTGGTGTCATGGAGTTCTTTGTGGTGCGTGAGGAAGAACACTACAATTAAATTACAAATATATTTTAGCACTCACTTGTCAACTGTTTCCATATTCATATGCCCCGGAATATAAATCTGAAAAGAGAATGCTTTTCTTGCCGTTGAGTCTCAACCCCAGAGATCTGAGATGAGCTAGGACGGCATCCCGATGTTGAAGAGCAAGCTCTTGAGACTGGGCCAGAATGAGCCAGTCATCTATGTAATTCAAAATGCGGATGCCCTGGAGTCGCAGAGGAGCCAGTGCTGCATCCATGCATTTTGTATACGTGCTGGGTGACAGAGCTAGGCCGAATGGAAGAACCTGATACTGGTAAACTTCACCCCCGAAAGCAAACCTCAGGAACTTCCTGTGTTGTGGCAAAATATCTATGTGAAAATATGCGTCCTTGAGATCGATTGTCACAAACCAATCTCCTAACTGAATATGGGAGACAATCATTTTGATTGTGAGCATCTTGAACTTGTAAGTTCTGAGGTAACGGTTTAACCCGTGAAGATCCAAAATTGGACACAGCCCCCCATCCTTTTTGGGAATCAGAATGTATCGGCTGTAAAAGCCTGACTCTCTGTCTGGCAGGGGAACATGTTCTATGACCCCTTTGTCCAGCACAGTCTGCAATTCCTGTGTTAACAAATGCACTCGTTCCGGTATTATGGAAGTGGAGACCACGCCGTTGAAATGCGGAGGATGATGTGCGAACTGAATCCTGTAACCCCTCTCTACAGTCATTGCGACCCAAGGAGAGATATCTGGCAGCAGCTTCCACGCTGACGAGCCGTTACCCAGTCTTTGCGAGGAGGCGCACGACTCGCCACACTCTCCTTCTGGGTATCCCACCTCAGGGAGACCAGACTTGGTCGGGACTGGGTGGCCGACAGTCCCGACGCTTGAGCATGGCGGGGAAGAAACCTCACAAATGCCTCTTCATGGCGCTTCGCCTCCCGGAACCTGGTAACGGCCGAGTTAACGGCATCGCCAAACAGGCCGGAAGGCGAGACTGGGGCATCAAGGAGAAATGATCGGTCCCTCTCCTTGATGCCCATGAGGTTGAGCAGATGGCACAGGCCATCTGCTTTGTCACACGGAGAGACAGATCTGTGGCCTGCCTCTTCGTCGATGGTCCCCCCTGTGCTCAAGTCCTTGAGCAGGTCAGCCTGGTACGCCTGCAAGACCGCCATGGTGTGCAGGACTGCACCAGCCCGACCTGGTGCCTGATATGCTTTCCCCACCAACAAAGATGTTAGTCTGCAGGGCTTGGTGGGGAGCATAGGTTTTTTAGGGTAGATGAGCTCCCAGGGGAGAAATAGCCCGCGAGCGTGCCTGTGAATCCACGATGGTCGGATAAATCGACGTCAAGGGCACAAAGACACGGGACGAGTAGGGCTTACTCCATGAACGAGCTAGCTCGCCAAAGAAGGGAGAGACCATCGCTGAGGTACCTCCCCCCGGCCACCTGACAGAAATCTGTCATCCAGCTTCGAGCGTTTGAGGGTCTCTTGTTTGACACACAATTTCACAACCGGTTGAACAAAGAATGTTCTCATTAGCGTATTGATACAAAGCATCGAGTGTAGCTTTTGGTAGGGAACAGAGTGATGAGGAATGTAGTACTTCACAGCGGTCAGAGATGACTCATCCTCCACTGCATCTTCATGCTCAAGGTAATCATTCATGACTTCACTGTATCGGTGACACAGCACTAAATCTGACTGCAACTTTCTCTTAAGGACTTCGAATCTTTTCCTTGCAATCCTGTAGTTACCTGGAAGTTCTGGCTCTCTCAGGTCACCACAGCAGTTCAACTTCATGCAGTCCGTCTTTGTACTGAGTTGTCTTTTAAAACTTCCTGTCTTTCTAAAAAGCCTCCTCATCCTCAGGACTGTCTATCTGCTTCATGATGATACCGACAGACTCTATTTCCCAAAATGCTTTCAGGCACTGTGAAACCAGTGCAACTTCAGTAACTTGTACTGGACCATCCAAAAATGTTTTCAACGGCTACATGTGCGTCTGTAATTCTTTCTACTAACACTTTACACCAGTAATAGTCTGCACCCATCAGCATCGACAACTCTGTATCATTAGTGCCGTCGTCTGTAAAATCCGCTAACTGCAAGCCTTGCAGTGCATCATTCTTGTGAATGGCAGTTTCAAACTTATTCCAAAAGTCTTGCCACAGAATAATTTAACTGTTAAACTTGTCAATAATCAACTTAGGTAACTTAACTGTTTGTCTGTGCAGCGAAGGTTCTGTGCTGCTCGGTCTGCTGCTTTCCCGGTTTACTAAAAATGGTAGTATCAGGCTGCAGCAATACAACTGAGTAAAAGTGAAGTATCTGAATACTTCCTGAATGCACTGTATGGATAACAGTTTCCTCCCCCAGACAATTTACCTTATAAACAGTTCAATGCTTCCCCCATCGTGCAATAAAAATGTGCAACAACCTTATATTTATTTGCTCCTAGTTTTTTTCCTTATTATTTTACTTTTGTTCCATTGTTCCTTATGTATTTTGTGACATCCCTGTATCTCATTCTATTCTAATCCTATTCTATCATCTATAGCACAACTTTATTTTTCAATTTTTGTATATTTATATTTACATATGTATATTTGCTTATTCTCATCTTATTTTTATTGTTTGTGTGGTGTTGTTGTTGTTGTCTCTGTGCGCGCAAGCATACTTGGCAATAAAGCACTTTCTAATTCTGATTCTCTTTAATCATGGAAACCCTTTTGAAAATGAAGTGTGCTTAATTGTATTGAATGTGCACATTTAGTATGCTTCACATCTTAAAAGTATGCTCTTTAAAAAGTATACTTGCAGATCATATATGTGACCCTGGTCTTAAGTCGCTGGGGTATATTTGTAGCAATAGCCAAAAATACATTGTATGGGTCAAAATTGTGATTGAAATTAAGTAAAGATCATGTTCCATGAAGATATTTTGTAAATTTCCTACTGTAAATATATCAAAACGTAATTTTTGATTAGTAATGTGTGCATTGTTAAGAACTTTATTTGGACAACTTTAAAGGTGATTTTCTCAATATTTTGATTTTTTTGCACCCTCAGATTCCAGATTTTCAAATAGTTGTATCTCAGACAAATATTGGTCTATTATAGCAAACCATACATCAATGAAAAGCTTATTTATTCAGCTTTCACGTGGTGTAACTCTAAGTGTCTAACACTTAATTTCACATTTTAAAATCCATTTTGTAATAATATCCAATTAAGTTTAATTTAAATGTGCAGTTTTAAGTATTGTTTTGTGATGCTTTTAAGCACTAAATGTTAATGTATAACTGTCATGAAGAACTAAACCATATAATAATAATTACTGCATCAGCAACAAATTAACATTATATATGATTTATAGACTAAGTAATCAATTATTATTATGATCTTATTTTTTTTTTTTTAGTTAAATGTCTTATAATGTATTAATACCCTAATAACATATTATATTAACTAATAGTGTAAATTAATGCAGTAATTACCACAATGGGTTGAGGCCATGCATTTCAAATTCCAGTTTTCTGCTATAATTTATCATTAGCTAATGGTTTGCAAAGATTATTAAGATCATTATGTTATGACTTTACTTGTTGAGGCACATGACTAATTCAAAATGCATAACCACAATGACATATTACTTAACAATTAGTTAATAGTTCATAGTTCATCACCAGCCCGTGAGAATCTCATGTCATCACTGAGACATTACTCAAGCTGTTCAAGTTAGTTTAACTCGGGTTTGAGGCAATAAGTTGTTACAAAGTTTTGAGTCACATGCTTGTAAGTTTTAAATGTTTGAGTTATGTGTTTGCAATTACCAATGCAACAATGTATCACTACAATCCTATTTCTTAATGTTTATAATCACAAGGAAGGCAATACAAGGTCTGCACAATGTCATTTTTGGCAACTTTTATTAATTCTCTAAATGTTTTAAATTGCATTATAAATAAAGACGGTTAATTCATTGTTAAAGTTATGATCCAAAATAATGAAACCAAAAAACATTTTTGTCCCTTCAGTTCCTAGTGTTTTTTTTTTATTATTATTATTATTATTATTATTAAAAAAAAAAACATGACTATAAATCCCCTGTGATCACATCTGAATAGTCTGTTCAGCTCTAAACAGCACATTCACACTAACCTGTTAATTTAAGTTGATTTAATGATGTTACCTGGAGTCTCTGTGTGTCCTTGAGAAGTTCAGGTATGAGATCTTCTGCTAATGTATTTTAAAGCTCACAGGAATTCTGTAGTGATATTTATATTGAGGAAAAACTGACCCTTTGCCCTCATGGACCCAGACTCTGCTGGCACCCGAGATGACATTTTAGATTGGTGCCCCCACTGACACATCGTAGCATTGTGAGCCTAATGTCAATCATGTGTAGCTAAGATTTTACTATAGGTAAATCCACAGAAGAAGTTGCAGAGTGGTGTGCGTTTGTAGCTCGTTTGTAGCTCCCTAGAGTTTTATTCCTCTGAGGAAATCTCTATTTTACTATTACTTTTTGTTGTTTAAAGTGATAAAATATAGCTTTTTCCCTACCAGATTTCTGTTATTATCCATCAAACTAATCCGATCGCTCGCTTTTAATCTATAACCGCGAGTGCAACGCCGCGCTGTGCGTTAACATTCCGTTTGCCGGTTAGCCTGCCATTTGCGTTCCCACTCACGTCTCTATTCACGTCTACTACCGCTTTCCTTTTTTCCCTTGCTCTCATTGATCGCTCGTTTTTATTCTACAACCGCGAGTGCAGCGTGTTTGTAGTGTGTTAGCCGGTTAGCTTGCCATTCACTTTTACTTTTTCTCTACGCCTTTTTCTACACAAGTTCATCAGACAACAGTGGTAAGTTGAAATCGTTCTACAACTACGGTGAGTAATGGGTTCTTCTCCTTTCCTGGTAACCTGCATCACCTGTCATATGTATAGTTTATCGATCTCTGTCGGCAGCGAGGGATTCACATGTGATAAATGCAGGGAAATAGTTAGGCTGACAGAGAAGATTTCAGAACTAGAGACACATTCAGACTTTAATCGAGGATAGTAAGAATGTGAGGGCATTAGATACGGCTTTGGATGCGACTAGCTTAGGAAGTCCTGTACATTGTTCGGTTCCGGTAACTTCGCCTTTGCAGCAGGGCAACTGGGTGACTGTGAGACGGCATAGTCGCGGGTCAAAACACCGCTCTTCCGTTCCGATCAGAACATCAAACAGGTTCTCCCCACTCAGTGACGCACCCACTGAGAAACCTGATCAAAGTGCTCTAGTTATTGGCGATTCTATTGTACGGAACGTGAAAATAGAGACACCAGCCACCATAGTCCAATGTTTACCGGGAGCCAGAGCGCCTGACATCTTGGCAAATTTAAAAGTGCTGGCTAATGCTAAACGTAAATTCAGTAAGATCGTTATTCACGTCGGCACAAATGATGTTCGACTTCGCCAGTCGGAGATCACTAAAAAAAAAAAATAATAATGTTAAAGAGGTGTGTGAACTTGCAAGTACGATGTCAGACACTGTAATTTGCTCTGGTCCCCTCCCTGCGTATCGTGGTGACGAGATACATAGCAGACTGTCGTCACTAAATGGCTGGATGTCTAAGTGGTGCCCGCAGAATAACATAGGTTTCATAGACAATTGGACAAGTTTTTAGGGCAGACCTGACCTGTTGAAAAGAGATGGTCTTCATCCCTCCAGGGGTGGTGCTGCTCTTCTCTCTAGTAATATGGCATATAGTCTTAGAGTTTGCACTTGACTAACTGGGGCCCAGGTCAGGAATCAGACAGACTGGCTAATCTGACCGTCTGCTAGCCGCCTCACATCACCAAAATCAGTTAATTCTCAGCACATAGAGACCCTTACACCTAGATATCATGCTATAGAGACTGTGTCTGTTCCCCGAGCTAGACAATACAAAAGACGTCCAAACCAATTTACACGTACACAACGATTAGACCAGACACCACACACCGAACTGAATTCAACGTACAAAGTTAGGCTAATGATAGACAGACAGGTGCAGGTGATTAACTAATAATGACAATAACAAGGACAGAAACAGGAACACCATATATGGGGCACATGAGGGAAAAACCAACACAAATAGTCCAAGGATGTGACAAAATGAAAATTCTGTCATCATTTACTTGCCCTCATGTCATTCATAAATACTGTATATAAATATACAATATGTCATTCATGTCATACATAAATATTGATCATACAACACATAGAATACAAACATTGATCATGTGTGATGATCAATGTTTAGTGGGCTCCAGAAATATCGGCACCCTTGGTAAAATATAAACAGACTATTAAACATAGTTTCTGCCACTTGAAGAAGTGGAATAATTATTTATTTTTTTTTTTTTGTATGCTAAAAGCGTTGGTTGTTTAAATCTTGGGGTCAGAAAGTCTCCAAAATTGTGCTAATCAACATAGCCTGTATCACTGAATAGAACACTAAAGTTTTTTTTTTTTTAAGTTTCTATCACAATCACAATATATTATTATCGTGAATTCCTTTGGCAATGATAACCGTGGTGTGAAAAAGCTGATATCATAACAGCCTTCATGACATCAAACAGCAATCTCATGTTTGTCAGGCATTACTGGAACTTTTAGTTTGACCGTCAGATGAGGCCAAAATAAAGGGTGAACGAACCCTTTAAGTAAACCATAAAAACTCCTTTCGTTTCTCATGTTTACATTTTACCTTCCCACCAATGGTGGATTTACAGAAACACCTCTTTGAAAGAGTTTGCATTGCTGTTAATATGTAGCTCATTTTCTGCTTATTATTGAATTTGTTATCTGTCAGACAACATGCAGGGCTGTGTTTGCGATCGATTAAGGACACAATGCTTTTGGGAAACACAGCCCAGAGCAACAGCCATATTGTACATAAATGCAAAACCAAGAAACCAAGAGAAATGGCACAAGATCACTGTGATAAATATATTACATTAAAAAAGGGGACATGATTAATGTCAAATACACAGTAAAGAATTCTTAGTAAGGTAAAACTACAGAAAATAAGAGTTTTAAATTAATTCAAACTTTAATTGAATGATTAAAAGGGCCAACAGGCATTAGAATAAGGTCATTACTGGGATTCAGTAATATTTCTGTCTCCCAGAGTTTCTAAAGTTGTGGTTCACCAACATTAATTGTACAAAGCTTTTCACAATACTTTGGTATTCCCATTATAATAAATAAAAATAATTATTGCATTATATATTATATATATATATATATATATATATATATTAGCATAAAATAATGTCATATATCTATCCAAGCATTTGTCACGTACCTGAGGCACTTCACTGAGTTTGTACTTAGAAAATTATTAACAAAATGTGCATAGTGTCTGTAATTTTTGGCAACAATGTAAGCATTTAATTGTGTTAATTTCTTTTGAAGAATATTTTTCTAAAAAAAAAAAAAAACCTTCAATATGTCAATAATTAAAGATAAATGCCATGTGGTCTACTCTCCTAACTACATTAGGGAGCAGAGGTCATTTTGAGTAAAAAACCTCAACCCTGTCACACTCAACCCCCTCATAAATATATGTATTTCTCATTGTTACTGCATTGCTTTGGAAAACGTTTGAATATGCTAGTGTGAAAGGAGAATGTTTTAAAACATAAGGTATTAATGCCTGAGGTGGGAAAATGTGCTTTGTTTTGGAGGTTTGACATGTGCCTAATTATGTGAGATATTTAGAAATTAATCATATGCAGTTGAAAATAAATAAATAAATGTATATTCCAAGTTGAAATGTTACTAAATCCCAGGAATCACCCATAAACTGTAAAACATTTTGTTGCGGGTCAAACATTACTTCTCAGACCAGAATTTTATTATTCTCACTTTTTAACAAACTGTCTGCATTGATGAAAAGAAAATATGCAACACATGATAAACTTTATAACTTCAATCCCATCTAATATGGATAACACATCCCTTCATTACCTGAAGGAATGATTTTTGCAGACCAGCAGCTATCATAACCTGCTTGAGAAGTGGCCTGGATCATTTGCTGTATTATACTTTTATGATATTCTGATGCCTCATGCTGACATGTATCTTGACATTTGTATCATGATAGTCTATCAGTTCCTCAAATCTGGTCCTGGAGGGCCAGTGTCACACCTGAAGAAGTTCTTCAGAGATACTAGAGCTCAAATCTGCAGGACAGTAGCCCTCTAGGGCCAGATTTGAGGAACTCTCATATGTCTCATATGGCAATACCTCAAGCCCTGAACACTGCAAAATTGTTACAATAATGTTTTTATTATTATTATTATTATTATTATTATTATTTAAATATGGGTATTGGCACAAAAGTTCTTTAACATAGATGGCAAGCTCAATAATAAGCATAAAATGACCTAAATACTAACAGCAAAACAAACTTTGTCCACATGAGAAATAAAGGGACATTTCACAGTTAAAATGTGAAATGAAAGTGAGTTCACCAAAGTGTTTTGAACATTGAACCCAGTCCGGTAATGCTGGTCAAACTGCAGCTGCATGAGTTTGAATCTGATGACAGCAAAGGCTTTTTACTGCAACAAGTTGCTTCCCAAAAGGTTTACCACTGGTCAATAATTGTAACACTTATAGATAGAAAAACATTTCTCTATCATGTATTTCACAATAAATTTATGTGTGGCTGAACTTTAGTTAAACGATAGATTTTTTTATAGTGGCAATATAAATAAAGCATATAGCCCAAAAAGCCGTGTCCAAATACACACACATGCAGTCCTGGCACCTTGAGAGTGCATGCAAGTGACAGGAAGTAAGTGTGCAAGACTGTCCCAGGACTCAATAACACCACCGTGCATTGCCCTTTATGCATTCAAGGCCTTATGTATCCTATAATGCATAATGTTTTAGAATAGATCATGAAACTTTTTGCCGATATCCCAGGAGAAGTCACAGAAACCTTTTCAATGTAAGTTAAATATTAATAATAATAATTAGATATTACAATTAATTTGGTAGTAAAACAAAGTGTTGCACGTTTTATTGATGCAAAGTATATTTATTTTTTTACATTTGCAAATGCTTTTTATCACTTAATCAGAAGGGAACCAAAAGTCTTGGCCCATAAGGGTAAAGGGCAAGGTTTTTTGTTTGTTTATTTGTTTTGTTTCACGATATATCAATGCAATTATTTTCAGTTGAGACAGCTCAAAAATGCATTTAAGTCTGGAACTAGCCTTAAGCCTTGTCTGTGAAACCAGGTGTGAAAGTGAGACAATTTAGTACCAAATAGTATTGAAATACAGTGTTGGGAAGGTTACTTTGGAAATGTAATAGGTTACAGATTACAAGTTACTTGATTTAAAATGTAATAAGTAGTGTAACTTTTCAATTACTTTATTAATGTAACTTATTACTTTTAATTACTATTTGATTCCTTTCTGGCTGAATGTACATTATCTCACTTATTACACAGCTGCTGTTGTAGAATTTTCCTTGCTCAAAATAAATAGCTCTGAAGAGGTTTTGATAGATAGATAGACCTTTATTAACACGTTAACAAAAGGCAGAGTAATGTTTGAACACCACTCCAGAGTTTCGTCTCAAGCACACATATATACATCCGGAAGCATTCCATATATGCACTGTTGTATGTTTGGACAAGGTATTTTTTACCATATATGAATTCCTGAAGGTTGATCAATAGCTGTCATGTATTTCTAGCTCCTGAACAGGTTCGTTCCAGGCATGAGTGTTTTTCAAGCTTTAAATAGTTCTCTTTGCTGTAAGCTCACTGCACAGAGTTAATACACATAGTCAGATGATAATAGTAGAATAATATCTTCTTATGCATAGGCGTAATTCTATGTTTTATATTGATTCAAGATTAATGAAAATCTTCTACATCTCCCTCCTCTGGGACTTACTTAAGTCCCACCTTACTGACTTTTTCCAGAATGTAGTTTCACAATCCAGGATTCTCAGTTCTTATATTATTGTGACTAAAATAAGTCACACAAATTCTTTATCATTGACTTAATTATGGAACCACACTCCAGGGGACATCAGAACCAAACATCTCCCCTCACCATTTTTCATTGTACTAGAGGCAGAAGGAAGTAAAATATTCTGATTCCTTAACTTTTTGAAAATATTAGAAATATCAACATATAAAATACATGTCCCAGATTCAAAATGAAACAAAGTATAAGATGTCTTCAAACTAGATATTTTATGTATTGTAAAGGGTCACTGTTGTGGAGTGATTAGGTTTCTCAATGTATGGTTTTTCTTCATTATTCATTCTCAGATATATTTAGTCACCTTTCCCTTAGTCTGCTGCCATCTTGTTTTTGCTTAAGTAGCATCATTGCAGGGATTAAATGAATTTTATTTTTCTTTTATTTTCTTTTTTTTTTTCCCTAACTCATTGGCTCATTTCTTTTTTTCCTCAGTGTTTACATGCTTTTATTACCAGTAAGGTTTAATTCCATCTCATTTTCTGTCTTATACAATTTGCCTTTTTATCATATGATTTACATTTTCTCCTTCTCAAGTTATTCTTCACAATTGGCTAATTTGACTCCATTATTTCTTTATTATCAGTATGGCATCTGGAAAGCATTCAACCCACTTTTGCTCAAGTTAACAATTATAAACCAACATTTTATACTTTTGACAAGCATCAGCTTCATCTTGATATGCTGAAAAGAAAGTTTGATTAAGCTTATTTGATCTGCTTTCCCATGCTATTACGCTGCGCATGTGTGGCACTTTTTCTTTCTGCCACAACAATAACCTAAATTCATTCATGGTTGTTATTTTTACTGGGCATTATCTGCCCTGTGGGCCCACATATTAAAATCCAGATATTATTAAAATTTAGAAAACAGCTGTTTGGCAAATAAATGATTTGCCTTAGTGTCTCTTCAGACACTTTCTTTCACTCCATTCACACACTGGCCATCATTCACATGCATTCACATTCTTCTGGCCATCACGTTCTTGCATACTGCTCGAAATTGGGGACATACAGTTTTAACAGTGGAATTCCACACATCTTTGTTGTTGTTAACAGCTATAGAACACAGGCACTTTGTCACTTACCAATCACTTGTTTAAATGTTTTTTTTTTTTTTTCACAAGCTCTAATAATTTAATGTTTTAGAATATTGGGCCTAGGCATGGTGCAATTGAGATGGCCAACTGTAATTTCTCAAATGCCTTTATCCTTTGTGTTCTTCAAATATTGTTCATTTCTTTTAGTTGTTACCTATGAGCTAAAGTAAACAAGAGATCTCTGCATAATCCTTGGATCCATGGCCAGTAACCTTTATATCTCATTACCCCATTGATGACAACATGTTAGATTTAATTTCTTTGTCTTTCATAAATATATTTTCTTTATAATTATTTTGTTTATCCTAACCCTAGAACATTACCATGACACAAGATGGAGTGACCAGTAGTGCTGTTTTATAACTATATTTTTCTTAGATCACCTTTGTCTGTTTCTTTAATTCTTCTTGTCAGAGAATAATTCAGTTGTAATTCAGTTGTGTTTCCCAATGCCTAATAATGCTTTAAATGTAACCCTCACTATACCAAATCCAGCCTTAGTTAAAACTAATTTTTGTGAGTTGAGCACCCACTTCGTCTATCAATGAAGTTTTGCTGAACAGGTGCCTAGAAGAGCAGACAGAGAATGTTAGTTTAGCAGAGAATGCAAAGATCTGCTGTAAGACCAGTGAATACACAAGATATACTAAATTAATATAATAATTGACAAATTTGAGAAGTTCTCTAGAGTGATCATTGGATCTCACACCTGTGCCCTCAGAGGAAGGGATGAAAAGTTCTTCTGTTGGATCATCAGTCTGTTGAAGTCTTTGGCTGTTGCACTGGGTCATCAGCTTGATGTCACTCAAAGGCCCTCAAAGGCCAGGTGATGTGAAGTGGAGTATGGGCTTTGTTGTTCCTCTGCCTCTTCTCAGTGTTGGATTGATCCTGCTACGATTTTACATCTTCTGATGCTCTCTTTGCTTTCAGGAAAAGTCTCAAGTGAAAGTTTCACCTTTTCCTGTATTAAGTCAGTCTTTTTCACATAATGATTCCTCAGAAGTGTCAACTTTCATTGTCGGGGGGGCTGAGTGCCCTTCAGCCACTCTCTCTCCTTCTTCTTGCTGCCGTGTCTTTGCTTTTCCTTCTGTTGTTGCTTCCATTCTTTGAGGCACTGTTTCCAACTGTGGTAACATAACTGTGGTGAACACTTTTTATGTTCAACAAACCATGTTTGTTTAGGGCTAAAAATCTCACTGGTTGACAACAGTATTTCCCCCATTCTATTTTTAGTAAAGCAGTTCTTTGTTGCAGCAAAAGAGCAATTTACTACCTATGCTTATCTAAGCATACTACAAATCATAATATTTCCTATATATTAACATTTTTCAATTATATTTTCAGACTTCAATCTTAATATTTTCCTATATTCACTTGCAGGATGCAAAATAATCTTGTAATCGTGAATGCGAATTCCCATCCAACCTTTACTCTAGGTGAATCATGCAGTCTCATTTACTAAGATACTGTTTAAAGTTTATTCATTTTGGCCACTCAGTCTTGCTTTTAATCAACACATTGCACATATTATTTTCAGTTAATACAATTTTAAATCTCTGCAATGGATTAATTTGCCATATTGTCTTTCAGGGACAATGAGATACCACTTTTCTGGACGTCTTCAAATATTAGATATAATATTTTAGGCACGTGCATTCATATGTCTTATTATATATTCTGTTATTAAATGTATCATATATCATTATATATTATTACTTTAATTTGTTTATCACAGATAAATTTAGTATCATTTATCATTACTATTTATATTTATTTATCTAGTTATTTATTTATTTATTTAACTATTTATTTTTCACATCCACTTATTAGTTTTAACAGAAGTAAATCAGTGAAGAGTCATATACCACTGCTCTGCAGACAGAAAGTCTATTTATTCACACTGCCTCGGCTACTAGATCATGTACACAAGTGCGCACTGTCACGGCCGGCTCGTCCCCGACCGTAACATAAAGAGGACCACATATACAAAAGAAAATTTAGAATTACAAATTCATTTATTAAGGGAAAAGTTGTAAGTACAAAAACTGGAAAAAACAACAAAGTCTAGGGTTAGGAATAAACAACAAAAAGGTAATCCATTTGGGTTAGCAAATATTGACAAAAAAATGTTTAACAAAAAAGAAAGCTGGAGCAAAAGACTTCTCTGGAGAACAAAGTTCCACCAGAGGAAGTGACGCTGATTGATTCCATAACATCTTTTATACTCTCTGCCCATAACATCTTTAATTGGCGACAACATCACATAGATGTTATACTGCCACCAACAGGTAGAGAAGGAAAAAAAACAGGGCCGTAACACCTCCCTCCTCAAAAAGATTCTGCAAAGAATCTAAGAGTAAGAGAGAGAGGAAAAAAAACAATACGAGAAAAGTATTAGACAACAATTCAAAAATATAATCCAGCCATCTATGCAACACTTTTCTCTCAATCTCATCTCTCAGCACCTCTGGGCCCTAGAAATGCAAAGAGAGAGAAAAAAAAGAACATGTACACAGACATCATGAAATTACATCCTGGAAAGAATGTCAGCAATTACATTATCTTTTCCTCGCACATGTTTAATTTCCAAATGAAAAGGCTGTAAAATTAAACTCCATCGCATAAGTCGCTGATTCCGATTTCTCATTCGATTAAGGAAAACCAAAGGATTATGATCTGTATAAACGATGATTGGAGCAGCCATCGATCCTAAATATACCTCGAAATGTTGTACAGCCAACACAAGGGCAAGGGCTTCTTTTTCAACAATTGAATAAACCTGTTGATGTCGATTGAACTTCTTCGAGAAGTAACTAATGGGATGTTCAACTCCGTTTGAATCTTCTTGCAATAGAACTGCATCTGCTCCACAGGTGCTGGCATCAATGGCAAGTTTGAAAGACTTCTCAAAGTTTGGAGCAGTCAAAATCAGAGCACTAGCTAACAAGGCTTTACAATTCTCAAAGGCTTGTTGACAAATCTCAGACCAGTGAAACACAGCTTTTGGACTTAAATCAGTCAAAGGCGAAACCACACTAGCAAAGTTCTGACAAAAACTTCAGTAACACCTTATCATTCCTAAAAATCTACGCAACTCACATCGATTAGTAGGGACAGGAAAGTTGCAGACGGCCTCAACTTTGGCACTAATGGGTTTTACACACCCGTTTCCTACTACCTTACCCAAATAGGTGACAGTCACTTTTCCAAACTCAGACTTAGCAAGGTTGGTTGTTAGATTAGCCTCAGTTAAACGGGTAAATAGATCTTTTATTTGGTCAAGGTGTTCGGACCAGGAGGAACTATATAAAACGACATCATCACGGTATGTTTCGCACCTACACATTCCCGACAACATACAATTAACTAAACGTTGGAATGTAGCGGGGGCGTTACAGACGCCAAAAGGCATCACTGACGCCAAAAGGCATCACTGTATACTGTAAGAAGGCGTCAGGGGTAACAAAGGCAGATAATTCTTTTGCTCGAGCAGTTAAGAGGCACCTGCCAGTACCCCTTCAGAAGATCGAATTTACTTACATATTGGGCAGAGCCAACGTGATCAACACAGTCATCAACGCGCGGTAAAGGAAAACAATCAGGTTTTGTCAGAGAATTAAGTTTTCGATAATCAGTACAGAATCGATACGAGCCATCGGGTTTGTTTACCAACAAACAAGGAAAGCTCCACGAACTGAAGCTAGGTTCAGCTAAATGGTGAGTAAGTAGATAGTTCACTTCCTGTTTTAACAGCTCTCGCTTTACAGAATTAACCCTATAAGCATTTTGCTTTATAGGGGAAGAAGTTCCTACATCAATATCGTGTTTGATAATGGAAGTACGACCAGGTATATCAAGAAAAAGAGAAGGAAAAGATGTTATCAACCCAATAACATCATTTCTCTCCTCCTTACCCAAATAAGACAAGAAACAAGGCAAATCAGCAAGGATTTGAGAGTTGTTAATCCGCCCATCCACTTTTCCCGGAGAATGAAGATTAGTGTCATCAAATTTCTCCAAAGGGTCCACACTCGTACTACCAGAAGGAGGAAAAGGAATAACATCCTGTTGCTCTAAATTAGAAGTACACGTCACAACACCAACAGGAGCTGTACCTACGGGCTCAACATAAGGTTTTAATAGGTTAATGTGACAAACTTGTACTTTCCTCCTACGATCAGGAGTGTTTAACACATAATTATTATCTGACAGACATTTAGCTACACTATAAGGTCCTGTAAATTTGGCTTGAAATGGGTTAGAAGGAAGAGACAATAAAGCCAGTACCCGATCACCCACCTGAAAACTCCTAGACTTAGCCTTTCTATCAAAAAAGGCGACTTAGAACTACGCCACTCACTAGCTAAGACAGCAGTAGGCCCTCGCACTGTATGCCCAAACACTAGTTCACAGAATCCCAGGCTTTCTTGGATTACTTCACGTATAGCCAACAACATCCACGGCAAACCCTCTTCCCAATCTGCATCAAGTTCCACACAATAAGATCTTAAAAGAGACTTCAAAGTTCGATGAAACCTTTCAAGAGCCCCTTGGCTCTGTGAATGAAAAGCAGTGGAAATATTGTGGGACACTTCAAGTTGACGCAAGGCTTTTGAAAATTGTTTTGACAAAATTTGGACCTTGATCGGACTGAATAACCTTGGGAATACCAAAAGTAGACATGAAGTTAGTGAGGGCCTTTAAAATAGACTTAGTGGTGATAGACCTTAAAGGGTAAGCTGCAGGATAACGGTTAGTCTGGCACATAATAGTAAAAAGATACTGATGACCAGCCCTAGACTGTGGGAGTGGACCAACACAGTCAATAATCAAATGGTCAAAAGGATTGGAAACCACAGAAATGGGCTGTAATGGGGCAACTGGCACTTTCTGATTGGGCTTGCTGGTAATCTGACACGTGTGACAGGACTGTATATATTTGGCCACATCTCGTTTTACCCTAGGCCAGTAAAACTGTCGCATAATGCGGTCATAGGTTTTCCAAACTCCGGTATGACCAGCAAGTCCTTGGTGAGCCAATTTCAATATAGAATGTCGAAACAATAGAGGAATCACAATCTGGGTTTTAGGTTCCCCCTCATCTTTATGCATAGTCCCCTTTCTACAAAGAAGGCCATCCTCCAGAAAATATGATGAAGGCAGATCGTCTGAAGCCTTTTTGGAACTTACTACTGCAAATAAAGGCTTAAGTGTATCATCAGTCTGTTGTGCTCTTGTTAAATCCCCTCGAGAGATCTGTAAAAGAGAGGTTAAAGAGCAATCACTGATATCAGTAAAATCAGTACCAATCTCTTTAGAAGTAGACAACACATCAGATGTGTCAACAGTCTCAGGGTGCAATATTGTAGACTTTTCCTGGTTAGAAAAAGGTGAAAAACAGACATTCAAGTCTTTTTGTTCAAGACATTGGGAGACTTCAGATTCTGGTTCACCTGCATTAACGACAGGAAAGAAGGCGTCATTAAGTGGAACTTCTGCCAGCTGGTTTTCAGGTAGTTGGTTAGCCATCAATCGAGTGACTTCACAAGCTGGGAACAAATCAAAAAATTTTGGGTTACGGTTTTCAATGTCAGATTTCCTGGGTACAGCTACTGGGTACAGGAGCTGCCACCTTTCTCTCTCCCCAAACATTTCCCCCAGCCAAATCATTCCCCAGAATAAATGAAATTCCAGGAACTGGAAGTGCAGAACGAACACCAACCACCACGTCACCAGTTACTATGGCAGAGGAAAGATGGATTCGGTGCAAAGGCACTTCAACAAAACCTCTCACCAATACATGGGTTCCAGTAGCTGTTTCAGACGTTAAAGGCAACATTCCTTCCAAAAGGAATGACTGCGCAGCTCCCGTATCCCAAAGGATGTGCACTGGGACCATTTCCTCAGCCCCTGGCAAAGACACTGCTCCTTCTGTGATAAAGGGCGTATAATCAACAGAACCAGTGACACTTGGATTATCAGATTTATCACAGGGACAAGATAAAAGGCAATTTCTTTCTTCAAGAGCATCATCCACAAATGTTGAAGTAGCAACTAAAGCAACAGGTTTTGAAAATCTTTCTTTCTTCTTAAGAATAAGGCAGTCAGAGATTTTATGGCCAGGCTTTTTACAATAAAAGCAAACCAGGTCTCGTGGAAGTGTAGTTTTACTAGGACTACTAACAACAGCTACCTTAGCATTTTGTCCCACCATTGCAGGCTTTGTCTTAGCTTGAGAAGAAAACTTAGACTTTTGCATGTCACTTTTAAAGCTCACTGAACTGAATGATCCCCGATGGGTTAACACAACTCATCGGCCATGATTGCAGCATCAGAAAGTTTGCTCACCTTGTGTTCATTTAGATAAATAGCTACAACAGGAGGAACACAATGCTTAAACTCCTCCAAAAGCACCAATTCCCTTAATTGTTCTTTAGTTATTAAATTATAAATTATCTTTTTCCCTTGCAAATTCAACATAAGTGCAGTTGTCATTTTTATTAAGATTCCTAAATTTTTGGCGATATGCCTCAGGTACTAGTTCATAGGCGTACAATACAGCAGATTTCACAACATCATACTCACCACTCTGTTCCAGGGTGAGAGCGGAATAAACTTCTTGAGCTTTTCCTGTGAAAACACATTGTAACAGTAAAGACCAAAACTGTTTCGGCCATTTTAAAGATAAAGCAACCCGTTCAAAATGATCAAAATATTTTTCCACTTCTTTTTCGGAAAATGGCGGAACTAATCTCACATTCCGGTGAATATCAAACACAGGTTTGCCTAACTCAGCCGACTGCTCTAGTACCGGAGGCACATCCACTCGCGAAGCTTCCACTTTCTTTGCTTCCAACTCCAACTCTAACTTCTTTAACTGAAACGCTCTCTCCTCCCGTTCTCTCTCCAACTCCAGTTCTAGTTTCCGTACAGACAACTGTTGTTCTAATTTCTTAGATGCAAATTCTCTTTCTACTTCTCTCTCTCCCATAGCCCGATTCTCACGCTCAGCACGGATTTTCGCAGCATCTAAACACAATTGTTTCTCTTGCAGTGACATATCTCGAAATTTAAATTCACTTTCAACATCAATATCACAAGAAGAAAACACAGAAGATTCACTGGGAGCAAGAGACTCAGTTCTTACCTCTATAACTCCTCTATCAACCAGTGATCGTTTTAAAGTTGTCACAAGAGTGTCCTTCAATTTCTTTTCTTGAGCAGTAAGATCGATACTAAAACGCCCAGCAATTTGCATTAATTGCTTCTTTGTACATCGCTCAAGTAAAGAGTCCGAGGGACAAGCAAAGAAATCCTCGAGCACCGAAGACATTTTTACACCAACATCCACCTTTGCGACAACACAAACAAACCGCTCACACACGTGAGACAGATTTATTTAGTGAAACTGCAACTCCCATAAGTCAGTGTTCCAAAAGAGAACTACTTCTGTACGTTACGTAACCTACTCATTCACAAAACTTCAAAGGCTTCCCACAAGTCAAAACACATTGTAGGTACGCCGGGAGGAAAAGAACGCACTAGAAATACAAACGCAATTACTTGCAGGTTCACCTTTATAATCTGAGAAACTCCAGCTCCTATCTTAAAGAAAACACTAACTAATTCCGCAACCCAGTCTCACGGCAGTTCGTTATTTAGTCACGTAATTTAATCTATTTATTCGTGGCAGGGACACGTTTATTTCGTTATTTTCGTAAGTCCAGCACGTTTTTTAAACTAATGCATTTCAATTGGATGCATCTTTCGTGCAACTGCACGATTCTTTCTGCCAGTCGGGCTGCAGCAGAGAAGCTGTTTAATCAACATTTATTCACGAGATCTTGTCACGGATTATATATGTGCAGTGCTGCTGCTAGCCATTTTGGTGCCCTAACCATAATTCCTTTATGATTTTAAACATAAAGACAGTTTGCCAGTCTTTTATATACCTCCTACTGTCAAAGTCAAACTTCGTCAGGTGCTGCGCAAATTGCGCAATCCAACGGACCACTGGGGGCACCATCTCTAGAGCAATTAAATACTCTTTCCTGAAAGGTGCCTAATAATATATACTGAAATAATATCGGCATTATAATTATTGACTATGATTATTGATTTTTCATTAGGCTAGTTTTGGTGCCCCGTCAGCACTGCGCGTGGTGGGAGTGGCGGCGTTGTATATTAATTATTATTTATTATTATTTCGGTCTTTTTCGGTTATTATTGCGAAGCTGGATTGCTTTGTTGTTTAGTGGTATTTTAAAAACTATAACGCTACATCTATCGACATTTATTTAGATGTTATCATTGTATTCATTCATTTCTTTATTTTAATAATATTATTTCGGTCTTATTACCGGTAAAATGTTACAGTAAGCCAGAACACGGGCCGAGCGGGGCTCATTCTAAGCCCATTAACCACAATGCAATGCGGACATTCATATCAGAATCTGACAGCGATCAGCGGGTCATTAACGACACTATAGGCTATCGCATTAAGCAGCCTTTACAATATATTTAGAATCTAAACTTAAAAAAAAAAAAAAACATTGAAAAGCCCAAAGATCTGTAGGCCTCTCTGCTAAATGAATTTAACATACGTTTGTGATGCCCTTTATTTTAAGTTTCTTTTTTTTTTCTTTTTGGTTCTTTTTTTAAACTATATTGTTACTAAATGTGAAAATGTGTAAAAGTAATGTGTCAAGGACTTGATATTGAATTCTGTAATTTTAAAAATTCAATAAAAAATAAAAATAAAAAAAGTTTTAAAAAGAACCATTGCGCATCTTACAGCAAAAAAAAACAAAAAAAAAAAACATTTAATCTGTGTTTTTGTCACCAGCAATACAGTATGTTGCTCAGTTTTGTTACAGTAAGTTAAGCTCCGAATTTTTTAAAGTTCCAATGAGTTTCTTCTGTTGTCCTGTTGGAGGAAAAAAAACATTTTTTAAAAATTCGGTTAATTTAAATTTTCGCAGTGTTTTTTTTTTCCCACAACAAGATCCTGATGACTCACGGCATTTCGTGATATAGTCACGAAATTTAATCTATTGATTCGTGTTCATGGACACGAATTTCCCTCTTTTTTCGTGTCACTCTGCACGAATTTCGATCCAATGTATTTCAATAGGAAATATCTTTCGTGCCTCCACCACGTTTTTCTTTCTGACACTCAATCCCCACAGTAGTTCTCTGGAATTGAGATCTGACGCCACCTGCTGGACACTTGACAAACATCAGGACAGCAGGACTGTGCATTTGTTTCAGCATTAGTCATTTATAATGACATTCAGAAGAACTGAAATAATTACAAGCCACATTAAGTGTTCATGCTAAACCAAACTCAGACTAACCCAATTTATCCCTTCAACAGAGTTTCTTACCTGGACTGTATCTGGATACAGACTGATCACAGTGAACTCATGAAGATGCTTCTGAGAAAACTAATATGATATAAATTAGACAACAGTCTCAATCTGTATTGATGTATTGATTTATATCAATAAATAAAACATGAATTAACTCTTCCCCAGACTAATCCCAATAAATGTGGATGAGAAAACAGAGATTTGTTTACCTGTGAGAAGTGAAGAGAGAATGATCAGTCCCAGCAGACACAAATGACACTTATCAGCCATTTTCTCTTTCTGCCAGTCTTCCTCTTCATTATATGCTCACAACTCTTTCTTTAAATACTATCAGCTCTTCCTGTGTTTGTTCACTTCCTCTGATCTGACCAACTGAGTGTTTAGTCCTACTATATAGTTGCTGTTTAGTGACACAATTATGGAGAAGTGGGAGAACTGAGAACAGTTCAGACAGTTTTAACCTGCAGTCAGTGATCTCTCCTTACTCTAGACCCGTGATCAGTCAAATCTGCTGGTGTGGGATACGCATTTTTTTTCTGTTCCCCACAAAATTGGGCTACTTTCATATTTTGAGTTTTGATATGGTTGTGCTCTACTTTAGAAGAAGAAGAACCAAAATGACAGTGTTGATGGTGGGGACAGACTCTACTACAGCAAGACTAGTGTTTATGTAACTCCATCATTGTTATGCGCCAAATTTTGGGACTGCATGAAGGTAAAACTGCCCACTGCCACAAGATTTGTGTTGCAGGATCCCATCTGGTCACATCTGGACTGGAGTGTGAAGCATCAACATGGAACAATAAATAAATAAATTCAATTCAATTCTAACTTCCAAAGCGAGAGTCGATCAACAACGAACGTAATCCAGGGGGCTCGACGAAAGGAGAATCCACTAAACAGGCGAGAGTTCATACAGGAGCAAACAGAATCTGAAACAGCAAAACAAAGGGTGAATCCACAACAGGTGATTTATAATTCCAGGTCAGGCTGCTGACGAGACAAGACTATATAACCAGTCTAGGATCAAGACACGAATGACTAGACAAGAAACAAGACTAAACTCCACTATGAAACTGGAAATGGCTCTGTAATGTTGCTATCACGAGGAGCGCGATAAACACAAGACGATACTCGACCCAGAATGATGGTGACGTCCTCGTATTTGTAGTGTGTCTGATTGGATACACCTGTGTGTGTACTCAGTGAGGTGCATCATGGGAAATGTAGTCCAGGGTGTAGTGCAACAGTCTGTGTAATGTGAATGTCAATAAAATGCACAGGCGACCTCTGGTGGTGGACAGACCGGACAGGATTCGTGACAGTGCTCAATAGTCTCCGCTTCACTACAGGATAAACACAATCCAGTTTGATGTTTCACTATTATGAACAATGAGTGATTTAAACCAGAATGTGCTATTCACAGTCGTGTAATAATAATAATATCTTCTCTCCTATTGTTGAGGCATACTCTCCCTTTACCAACTTATCTTTGAATGTTATATAGGCCTTTATTTCCTGAGATTTCCTTGATTTATCAACTGTTTCATTACCTTGTACTCCAACATGTGCAGGTACTCACATGAACCTCAGGACTGTACCCATTTTTTGTATTCTGAGCAGATTTATATGTATATTAATTATTGTCTTGTTGTTGATAGCCCACTTGATAAACTATTTAAAGCTGATATAGAGTCTGAACAAATACCTGCTCTCACTGACTTAACTTCCTCCAACTATTGTATAGACAACAACATTGCTATCAGTTCTGTCATAAAAACAGATGCATAATTAATTTTCCTTTTCTGAATAATGACTGTGAATCTCTGAATATATACGGCTGCAGCTGTATGTTTTGACACAGGATCCTTTGACCCGTCAGTGAATATATGAAGCACTGAGGAGTATATTTGTCTCTGTATGCCATTTTATATTAATCCAATAAATCATTGTTCATTTCAAATTACATATACTCATTGTCAATTCTCCTCCACCTGTAACGCTGATATAGGAGAGGATCTAAAAGCCCTGCAGCAAATCATTATTGATTGTGCCTGAACTGATTCAACTTTCTTAATCCAGGATTTTGATGATAATATATCTGTAATCAATTACTGACCTGATCAATGCACAATATATTCACTGTAACAATTTTCGACCCATTCCATCCCTGATAAACATCGTAATATATTGTTACTTTTTTTCATTTTTCCAACACTTTCTCTATATGTTACTTAAAACTCAACCTAGAATCCATCCATATCCCTAAATATTTTATAACTTTGACTTGTTCCAGTACCTGACCATATAGTTTCACTTTGACTTCAGGATTATGATTTCTCTTCGCAAAACAGACTAGTTGAGTTTTAGCAACTGATAATCGGAAACTCCACTTATTGTCTTATTTTTCCACTTCATTAACTGCTGTTTGTGTGACTTTTGTTACATGTGATTCATTACGTCCCTTCTTCCATATCACTCCATCATCAGCATAAAGAGATATTTTTTTATATCTATTTTGACATTTTGAAAAACATAATTTATCCTGATGTTAAACAATACTGGACTGCATACGCTTCCTCGCGGAGTATCATTATCTATTTTATATATTCTGGAATATGATGATCAACTCTTACCTGAACAGGGCTGTGTTTCCCGATAACACTGTCTCTTAGTGCGATACGAAGAATCAACAGGTAAATCTGAACTACAGGTGTAGCTTTTCTAGTCGTGTTCCCTGAACTATACCTTAGGATGTTACTTAAGATATACCTTGCTGTGTGAGCGGGGTTAAGTTGGTTTTGTTTTCGATATTCGTGACACATTCAGCGATAAACGCCAATAACTTTAAAATGACTTGCCCTAAAAAAGTCTAAACGGTGTGACCACCAAAAGGGACAAAGCTGATCATGTTTCACAGCCTTCATTTTCAGTATTTTCGCTCTATATAATGAGCATAAGCCGTCTCAATGTGCATTAAGCCGGGAGAGCTCGCTCTCAGAGGAGCGTTCAGTAAGGGACCGTGGGGAAAGTGCAAGTTTTCTTCGTTTTTTGCTGTATCTCAGTGGGCGGCGTTTTTGTAATAGCTTCTTTGTTTTAGCCTTTCATGCATGGTGTCCACATTTGTGGACAGTTATTTAACTCCATTTAGACTAATATGTTAGTATTTTATAAACTAAAATTTTGAGTAAAAGTTTTTATTCATCAAAAACCAGTCCAGGTATGTGCAGGTCATGCAACAGTGGAGTCAGATTCCATACATTTTTTCCAAAGATGCTATAAATTGTATTATATTGTAAAATAACAAATATATCAACATAAATAACTATTTAAAATGAATTATAGCATTAAATGGCAACTTTACACATACATATGGTACAGCACAGGTCGAGTCAGTACAGAATAATAGAGAATATCCAGAGGACAGTGGAAGTAAATAAGGATGAAAATATAATAAGTTCATACAATCAACAATTTTTGATTTGATTTTTATGATTTGCCTATATTCCTAATAGGTTTCTGCATGTATGTAACTACTGTTATTGTTCCTACAATATGTGTTGTATTGTTATTATATTGTAATATTATTGTTTTTAATAACTGAACTGATATAAATAGCATAACATGCCATAAAAAAACACATTATTACATATTGTCAGCTCTCGCTTTATGTCCCATTTTCTCCTTTGTTCCATGGTGTCAGGTAATAGTGGCCATCTTTCACAACCCTCCATTTTACCTTTACTGGTAAAAAAGTGAATTGCATGTCCAAAATTAACCTCCTTTTTGTAATAAGTTTTTACAGCAGGAAGATAGAGACATGAAACCAGTGACAAAAGTTATTACAAAAAGGAGGTTAATTTTGGACATGCAGTTCCCTTTTCTCCCAGTAGGGGTAAATTGGAAGGTTGTGAAAAATGTCCACTGTCCCCCTCTATTGATTGACACTGGTCTCATGTCTCTATCTTCCTGCTGTAAAAACTTATTACAAAAAGGAGGTTAATTTTGGACATGCAGTTCCCTTTTCTACCAGTAAGGTTAAATTGTAACGCTCCTCTGAGAGCGAGCTCTCCCGGCTTCATGCACATTGAGACGCTTATGCGGGGCAGTGCTCATTATATAGAGCGAAAATACTGAAAATGAAGATTGTGAAACATGATCAGCTTTGCCCTTTTGGTGGTCACACCGTTTAGACTTTTTTAGGGCAAGTCATTTTAAAGTTATTGGCGTTTATCGCTGAATGTGTCACGAATATCGAAAACAAAACCAACTTAACCCCGCTCTTGTGTGTGCCGTCAACGGGTGCTGTCCATAGCGGTGGTGCTGAATTTGTTGATATTGTTGTGCTTTCGCTTGTTGTTTAGTTTTCTGCGGTTGTGGAGGCGTGAAGGGAAGGACACAACAACGGAATTCCGTTCAGGAACTTTACTTCGTGCAGGATAATTTACAACATTTTTTTTTATAAGTTTTACTATAACCATCCGCATATATATATATATATATATATATATATATATATATATACACACACACACACACACACACAATTTCAGCGGAAAAAAACATTCTGGTAAGAGTGATTTTCGACAAGAAGCACTTCAGAAATAGTTGGCATTGCAATTATCAGGACTAATGGGATCTTATAAAAATAATCCAAATCGCAAACTACATCCAACCCTGAACATTTTATATAATTTGTAATGACTGTGCAAACATGTAACCTCAGGCCCAAACATATCATGCCTTCACCTGCTACAGTGTCAGGGTCATTTATATTATCATAATATATTTGCCATAGTGTCTTTATTTACTCCACAAACAAGATTGATTGTGCAGCAGCTGAATCACATTATTGGTGTAAATCACTCATTTCTGTAGTTTGATGACCTATTCAATAAAAGCACAACACACAAAACATATAATCAACAGCTACTATGGCAGACAAAAAAAGACAGAAAGAGAAGAGCCCCAGCTTTACTCCAGCTGAAATGACCATTCATGGATGAAGTGGCACAACACAAAGATAAACATTTTTTCAAATTTCCAACAAAATAAAAAAAAAGATGTCTGGGAAAGCATAACCATGAAAATGGCAGCATCAAGTTCCAGTCCACAGAGAGAGTGGGAAGTTGTCCATAAAAAGTGTCATGATTTTGCTAGTGCAGCCAAAGCAAGAGGTGCTGCAGTACAGAGAGACCGGACAAGAACAGGTGGTGAACCAGATCTGTGCCTGCACTCACCCCTGATGAGGAAAAGACCCTGACAATCCTTGGAGAAGCAGCCTCACAGGGTATCTCAGCAAACATCCCTCTGTTGTCCATCACCACCTGGACATTGATGACCACAAAGCCCTTATGACAAATGAAGGCCTGGTCAAGTGCTGATGGGTTGGTGATGGGGATAAGTGTCCCGTAGACAAGGCCTATTACTTGTGAAATACTGGTAATGACATGGAAGCCTTGATGCATCTCCATCACTTTGTGTCTGGTGGAAGCATCCGGATATAATCAGTGTCGTGACGGAGCAGGATGTTTGTGACTGAGTGAACACATCACCACACCGAGATCTTACTCAGCCCATATCCATCCACAACCACCTCTAGAAAACTCAACACTGAATACAAACGGAGAGACACCAGCAGCTGAATTTCGGGGCTCCGTCGAGTTTGTCTTGACAAAGTCAGATGAACAAGATCTAAAAGCTGCTGAATTTGCTGCTGTGTCAGACGAAAATTTTTGAGAATTGCAGCTTCTGACATTATAGCCAGAGGACTGAAGTTTTCATGTATGAAATAGTGCACACACACTTCACGGACGGCGCCGCCTTTGATTTAGCAAAACTTTTCATTGTATCACTGCCATAATTTGACCAAATTCCCCACCATAATTATTGCCTTTAAACAGACTCCTAAACCTTTACTGCCCAATGGTTTTCCAGATGATGCCCATTTGGATAATGTAATTAAAACACTAACAATCATCATGAAAACACTTCAATTAGCCTAATTAAACACTGGGTGTTTTACAACTGAAAGAGTTATATTCATATAGACTTACATGTAAAGAAGCTTTTTGCACAGTGGTGGCCACTAGTGGAGTGAACTGTCAACAGTGATCAGGTTTAGCTAAGAGTGATCCAGACCAACCTTACGAAAGTATGACTTACAGAAGATAAACTTAACTAAGAATGTTTCAGGAAACACATATTAATGATAAGGTGCAGCTTAAGGTATAATTTAAGAACGACATAGTGTTAATAAGGTTTCGGGAAACGCAGCCCAGTTCTAATAAGCAAACAAATATTTTATCCAGTTAAACAATGTGTCTACAATCCCTATTTGTTCCAACTTTATTAACAATTCTTCCTTCCAAAGCATGTCATAAGCGTTTTCAATATCAAATCATATGTCTACTACCGCTTCTTTATTGACTTGAGTCTTTCTTATTTCTGTCTCTAAACACAAGGCAGCATCTATTGTACTTCACCCTTTACTAAAGTCACTCTGATATGGTGAAATAATCCCTTTCCTTTCTAACATGTAATTCAATCTGCATACAAAGTCAAAGTCAACTTTATTGTCAATTCTGCCATATGTAATTTTGTTACTCTCAGACCCTAGGTGCATACACATAACATTAAATACAAGGTAGAATTAGAAATGCAAATAAATACAATTATACATATATATATATATATATATATATATATATATATATATAAATATGGTGCAAAAGATCTTATGAGTGTAATAAAGTGACATAGTAATACAGACAAAACTCTTTAGAGGTAGTCTGAGAGTAGTAAGTGGGTAGTAAGAGGTAGTTAGCAGAGCACTAATACTACACAAAGTGGCTGGTGCCGGTCGGTGGGTGAGTGTGTAAGTGTTAGTGCGTGAGTGTTTTTGTGTGTGTGTGTCCCAGTTCAGGAAGATCGTGGGGCAGGAGAAGGGAGTGGGGGCAGAGACGGGAGAGAGTTTAGCTTCCTGACAGCCTGATGGGTGAAGCTGTCCTTCAGTCTGCTGGTCCTGGCCTGGAGACTCTGCAGTCTCCTCCCTGCAGCAGGCTGAAGAAGCTTTGCATAGGGTGGGAGGGATCAGCTGCTATGCAGAGGGCTTTTTTGGTGAGACGGGTGCTGTAGATGTCCTGGAGGGAGGGGAGAGGGACACCGGTGATCCTCTCAGCTGCTCTCACTATGCGTTGGAGAGTTTTTTGGCAGGACGCATTGCAGGCTCCAAACCACACAGTGATGCAGCTCGTCAGGATGCTCTCGATGGTGCCTCTGTAGAAGGTGTACATGATGGGGGCTGGTGCTCTTGCTCTTCTCAGTTTGCGGAGGAAGTAGAGACGCTGCTGTGATTTCTTATTCAGTGCAGTGGTGTTGTTCATCCAGGAGAGATCCTCAGTGATGTGCACACCCAGGAACACCCAGGAATACAATCATACGTTTCATTATCTTACATAAATTCGATGTTAACGTGATAGGTCTATAACTTTTATCATTATGCCTGTTCTTACAGACTTTAAAACAGGAATAATAACCCTGTGTTTCCATGCAGAAGGAAGTCTCCCTGTGCTCCACATTTTACTCAAAAGACGTAATATAAAATTCAAAGAAAAATCAGATACATTTGTAATCATCGTATATCATATCTCATCCTTTCCTGGAGATGTTTGCTTAGTTTCCCCAACAGCTCTCTTTAATTCATGCAAAGTAAAATCCATATCAATATGGTCATTAAAGCCCTTTTCTCCATCATAATATTTGAATGTTGTTTTTTACTTTGTTCTCTATTTATTTTCATTTCTTCTGTTCTGTTCTCATTACTGTGTACTTTAACAAACACCTCTGCTAACATTTCTGCCTTTTCTTCATTAGTCACAGCTATTCTTTCTCCATTACTCAGAATAGGTTTACCAATGTTTCTTTTAAACTCACTCATCTTTCTGATCATACACACACTTCACTAACATACAGAATCACGAGACCTTAATCAAAGTAGCTCTTTTTAGCAGCTTGTAACAGACTTTGGCCTTTTACCATACTTTAACTACACACCATAAGGGGGCGATAGTGTGCTCAGGTGTTGGGTTTAAAAGTCAGGTATGTTTTAGAAGGAGTTAGATTTGTTTGGGCAGAAGGAAGCATGGCTTTCCTCTGCATTGCCATAAGTCAAGCTGTCCTGGTTGAGAAACGTTTGCTTTCCTGCTCAATCAAAAAAAAAAAAAAAAAAGGGGGATTGATGTATTTTGCTGTCTGCTTGCTGGCTAATTCATGAAGTGAGAGATCTAACAGATTCCAGTTCATGAACTTTATCAACATCATTTGTGGATTCAGTTGGATTTGGTGTACAAGGATTAAGAACAATTTCTCGGTGTGGATCCCTGATGGACTATTGTTGGTTGACTTATCTTCTCACCCATCTGTTACACTTAGTGTATGGATTTGTTTAAATACAAAGGACACATTTATGCATCTATGGACAAATCCAAGAATTCCAATTATTATTTATTTATTTATTTTCCTGTAAAGATTTGGTGTTTATTTGTTTTTCATGGTTGTTTGGTATATCAATTGTTGGTGACTTTTGTACTGTATATTTCTCATACAGATAAAACCATATTTGGAGCATAAACAATATTTGGCAATCAAGTTGTTTGGGTTATGTTTATGGTTAGTTATTGGGCCCTCCCAAAATTTCAGATTTATAGCAGCCTCTTACCCTATGCAGTCCGAGGTCTGTTATAAGCTTGTATTTCCCTTCTCACATTGGCTTGTGCTTTTTTATATAAAATGAAGTTATTAAATACGTACGTCTTCCTAACCTTTTGAAAAGCCTTATTTCTCTCTTGAATTGCTTTCTGTTCACCATGGAACTGATTTCTTCATTTTTATTCCTTTACTTTTTCCAATCATTTCTTCAGCTGTATTATACAATACCTCACATAATATTGCATTATAAATGTCTATATCCTCTATTTCCTCATTAAAATTCAACTCTTGTAACTTTACCTCACTGATGTATTTGAATGTCTCCTGATTAGCCATTTTAAATGTCCATCTATCTATCATATCCTCTATATTTTCATTAACATTCATGTCTATTTTACAGCTAATAACATAGTGATCGCTCTCTATTGTTGAATCCTCTCAAATATCCCACATACATTTCCCTGATAAACCTTCAGACACCAGTGTTAAATCTATAGAAGAGCATCAACCCCTGACCACATCAATTCTAGTAGCTCTACCATCATTCATACATATCAAACCCTTCAAATCAATCATTTCTTCTATTATCTTACCATTATGATCAGTATTATCACTTCATTATAAAGTATTATATGCATTAAAATCTCCACACCATATCACTTTCTGATTTCCCATTACCTTTACTAACACTTCAATATTTAACCTGTTGCAAGGATTATAAAAATTAATGACCTTAACATTCTGTCCCTTTAAAAATACCTCTACTGTAATTTATTCATATTCATCACTCAATTCTATAACCCTATATGTTATTTCATTTTTAATAAATACATCCACCACTCCAGCATTACCTGTCTGTCTATCTCTACTAATACCTGTATATCCTTGTATCACAAAGTCTAAATGAGGTTTCAATCAGGTCTCTTGTACACATTTAACCTGAGGTTTATATTCTTTATCTTCTATTACTTTTTTAAACTCATGTCCATGTGTGATTAAACTCGTTGTATTTCACTGTAATACTAATAAAACCATTAAGATCCTCCACATGTTTCCTGTGAATCTACAACTTGACCCTTAAGTTTTTCATTTACTTGTTCCAGAGTAATTCCCTCAAACTGTAGATGTTTAACACCTGTTACCTTCTTCTTCTTTTCTTTTTAATGGCGGTTGGTAAACCTACTTAGAAGGTGCATTTCTGCCACCTACTGGACTGGAGCATGATTGATATTACTGACATAATAATAATAATAATAATAATAATAATAATAATAACAATAATAATAATAATAATAATAATAACTACAACAACAACCTAAAGGAGTATTAAATAAAAATACAATTCTTTTTATGCTTCATTATGTGATGTGATCAAATTCTGTTTATTACACACATTGCTTTCAAATTATTAATAATTCCATAATAGACCTTATATTGCACTGCACATTCTTTAGTATTGACTTAATTGTTATATTTTCAATATTAAACAAACTTAGTTCTTCTATTAATCCCATTATTTCTCTTTCATATGCTCCACTGTCTCTGAAATACCACATTTATTACAATTACCTGATTCATGTTTACCAATAATAAATATTGACTGATTAAGAGCTGTGTGATCAATACAGAGTCTAGATATTATTGTGTCCTCCTTCCTACTTCCAAAGTTTTTTCTTCCATTTCCAACTTGTTTTTGAATGTTAACACCTGTTACCTGAGGGAAAGTTCCCACCTATATTCTGTCAACAATTACCCTAGAGTGACCCCTACTGGACACACACATACATGACAATGTAAAGTGAGGACACAAATGGCTTTTACAGTGTCAAATGATAAAACACGTGACCATAAATGCAATATGAAAATATTAAGTCATACCAAGAGATTAAAAAAAGTGTTTTTCTAATTAGTTTTTAACCCAATATAAGGTATAAAACTCTACTTTACACTTTTAGACTGTGAACTAGTCTGAAATAAGTATTCAGCACATATTTATAAACCAAAAACAGATGTTTGGAAATGTTGAATTTATATTTCTGCATGTGGTACTTTACATAAAAAAACATTACAGCATGATATATGTGAGGAAGATCATATATAAGTAATGATTTGTCTATAAATTGAAATGATCAGTAAATGAATAATAAAAAAAAAACATTCAAATACATCTATAAATATGTTGTATGGCAATTAACACACAAGTGTTGCATTATCAGTTAAAATTGACTATTACAACTTTTTTTTGAAAAAAGTCTTGTGTACAAAGTTTAATGTAACAATCAGATGAATTAAGGTTAGATAATGATCACATAATATGGATATGGAGCAAATATCATTGAAAACTGTATGCAAATATTCATAATATCCACTGGGTTGAAGATTAATCTTGCTGTAATCTGGCCTGTTATTATTAGGGAGTATTTTATTCTAATATTGTATTCATCACTATTTCCTCTCAGTACTGTAAGTTCTTCCTCCCTGCAAAATAATTCAACAAAAGCATTTACTGAGCTCTCATGACTAAAGACTTTGTTCCAGATCAATGTGAATCATCTCAAAAACTCACCAGCTCTTCTTGCACAGATGATCTGAAGAAGAATCACAGTAGGAGCAGCAAACACTGCAAACTCAACAATAATCACAATCACTGCAGGAAAGATGAGACACACAATCAAGAGAGAAAAACAGACTCAATCTGTGAAAATAGAAATGATAAGGTATAAAACAACAAACAGTGCAAAGACATGTCGTACGTCTGAATATTAATCCAGTCGTCTCAGAGTTTGATCTGCTGACTG
This sequence comes from Labeo catla, assembly GCA_012976165.1. Classification (NCBI taxonomy): domain Eukaryota; kingdom Metazoa; phylum Chordata; class Actinopteri; order Cypriniformes; family Cyprinidae; genus Labeo; species Labeo catla. The sequence goes on from VONZ01002238.1 coordinate 59,113, forward strand.
GAATCAGTGTTGAAGTGACTGGAGCTGCAGAAGATGAACATTCAGATCATAATACTGTAGGACAACAACATCATATTTACATACTTGATCATTACATGACACACAGTTTGTGTTTCATCATCAGTGTTTCAGTGGCAGTTGTTGTGAAGAGACGTGTTACTGTATAATTCATGTCTTCTTTATCTGAGAGTGAAACCATAAACCTTCAGCTTGTCCTGAATTAATGACATTATTGATTATTATAATTACTCCTACATGGGTCATGCTAGGCTATTCTGATTTATGAAATAGTATAGTCTATTAGGGTCTATTATGACCCATTTAGGATTTTTAAGCAGTTTTATGCATTATATATCTTTGATCACTACTATTTCACAATGACAAACTAAATATTAATAATGGGCTGTTGAAAAAGACTTTATCATACTTTATCGAGACTCTGTTGTTTGGAAAATGGTTCCCATAAATATACAAAAGAGTAACTGTACACATATATTTCAAAGAAAATGTAAAGATATTCTTATAAATATGTAGATGTATATTTTAAGTGCTGCTGCTGCTGAGATGTAAAGTGTTTTTCTTTTCTTTTTGACTTTTTATTTATTATACGACACTTTGTTTTGGATTGAGTTGTGGACCCCAGGAAGACTAGAAACCACTTTGTAGAAGCAAACAGGATCCAAATAAACAATAAAACACATAATTACATTAACACATATCACATTTGATTCATACAGTGAAGACTATGCAGTGTTTTAGTTTTACTCAGTATATAATTATAGATACAATTTCTGTTGCATTTCTTACTACACGTTAAAAAAAGATAAAAAAAAAAAAAACACTTGAAATTAAATGTTTAATTATTTTTAATTTTGCTCCATTGTGTTGGTAATTTGCTTTTGTTATAATTTTTAATTACAATAATAAAAATGTTGTCAGAGGCTGTTTACACTAACTCCACCCAACAACGTGACAAAAATATAAGACAAACTGAATTTATTTGGGTGAATACAGCATAGATTACAATATTACATACATTCAATTTGCTTAATGAGAATTTTAGAAAAAAAAAAAAAAGGATTTCATTCAATGTAACATTTAAACATTTTAATTCAAGTGTGTTCAACTGTTCTCTGTAATCTGAGTCGTGATGGGCTGCTGTTCACCGGGGGAACTGTGAATGTCAGGCCGTCGCCTCATGTTTGACTCATAGTTGAAAGATGTTGTGACTGACTCCATAACCTGCCCATAAACAAACAGTACTGACATTAGAGAACATACTTTAACAACAAAATAAATTACATTTAGTTTTATAATGAATAAAATTATTTTATATTATGCAAGAAAAATTACATTTCCATCATGTGAAACTCATTCAACAGACTGAAATCTCATTCTTGTATGTTATGCTGCATACAATAATATCATTTACAGCACAGTAAAGAGTTTATAAATGAAATAAAATGTGTCTCTGAAGAAGTGCACCAATCAGGTGGTGATGAGAACCGCTCTCTCCTGTAGAGGATGAAAAAAGCCTGTGCTCTGACCGTAACTCAACAGCTGAAGTAAGTCTGTGTTGGGTTGTTTCGTTGGAGGGAGGGGGAGGGGTGTATAGTTTCGGCGGTCAGTGAGATTGACCAAGACACTAATGACTGTAACACAAAAACTACCCAAAACTGGAAAA
>VONZ01002239.1:0-60791 GCA_012976165.1 Labeo catla
ATATATATATATATATATATATATATGTATGTGTATGGAGTAGTCTGAAGTCATTTCAGTTCGAGTCTGAAGTCTATAAAAATGCGACTCGAGTCCGAGTCACTAACCGAGTGCCTATCTCTGATGTGAGAAGTCAGTTTTCATAACTGTTCATGTTCAGTTTTCATGTTCATAAGAAGGCCCATTTCTCTGATTGTCTCAGGGGTACATTTTCTACCAAAAAATATTTGATACGCTTGGTGGGCCAATTTCCTGAATTTAGTCTGTTGCTCAGAAGAGCCAACAGGAGGCAGATGCTCAGTGGCGGTTCTACACGGAGGCCTAGGGAGGCCCGTGCCTCTGTAGACATGTCCCTGGCCACCCCTGTGGCCCCCCCGTGCTGACCAAATAAAACAATTATGAATTTATTAAGATTTTACACACGAGCGCCAGAAGCGGAACTAATGCGACGCATCGTTCTACACGGGTAAATTAGAGCGGCGCACCGAAACACTGTGGCGCTGCTCGGTGAATGAGAGCACAGCAACAACTGACTACTCTTGGATAGAGGAGCTACGATTCAGTTGAAATACACAAGTGTGGACTGAGGAAGATTTTATTAACTAAAATATAAAGGAATGTGTCCAAATTATTTTACCATTATAGTTTTGCAGTTCTACCCTATATTTCGCTGGGCAAGCACATCCTATGTTATTGTTAGGGGCCCACTGGTGAAGCCGGTATGAGAGATGGTCGAGCCCAGTATGCCCTTATTTGGAGAGTTACTAGCAAAACCAAGGTATATGAAACATCTGTCTCCCTCATAGTGTTTACTTTAGGGACCCCCCAATGATTTACGTTGACAGGCGTACGAGTATAAAGGCGTACCAGTATAAAAGCGGTCCACAACCAAGTAAAGATCAGTTCTCTATATAGACAACTCGGCTTGATTGTCTCGGCAATAAAGTCTATCTTTTGGCATCAAAACCCAAGACTCAAGAGTAATCCTTTAACGGGGAAGAGGGGAAACCACAACAGGACTCAACTGTCCACAGTAGTGGAGCTTCCATAAATAGGAAATGGCACATTGTTGTACCCTTTGTTGTACGCTGGAGTTTTGTTCACGCTGGAGTTTTTGTTCAATTGAATTGACACACTGTATTTGTACACTGTACTGTATTTATCATTTTTTTTATGGCCCTACCTCTTTTGCACCTGCACTCACTCTTGTACATAATAAATGTTTGTATGATTTTTAAAGTAAAATAAAGTTTATAATCTTTAAATATCATTTGTTGTCATTTTTTAATGTGCCCCTCTGGTTAAACACTGGCCCCTTCTTGGCCCCCCTAGTAAAATTTGTCTAGAACCGCCACTGCAGATGCTCTGATGACTGATACATAAAGGAAATATTGGTAAAAATTACTTGTTCTTGTTGCCATGATTTGTTTCAGACCATGTCTGCTGCAGATCAGATTTTTGTATCACCAAGTATGACAGTTGCAGCCTGCTGGTAGTTACATTTAATATATCTGAGACAACTATCCAAATACTGTGTAATTAATATGTCAGGTTGGGCTGTTTCAAAGAGTGCGGAGGAAAATAGAGCACAGCAGCAATAATACAACTTAACCATTAAGGAAGACTTGTTTTCTAGATGATTCAGTCAAATTTGTTTGTGTAACAAGGCAACTCCTCCTCCCCCTGCTTCCCTCGAGATTTTGTTGATGTATTGTATATCCAGGAACAATTGAGTCTGGGGATATCAGCGTTTAGCCAAGACTCTGAAACTGTGACATACTAAGTTGTTATTCAGTCCTACACTGTGCAATGCATCACATTTGTGACCCTGGACCACAAAACCAGTCTTAAGTCGCTGGGGTATATTTGTAGCAATAGCCAAAAATACATTGTATGGGTCAAAATTGATTTTTCTTTTATGCCAAAAATCATTAGGAAATTAAGTAAAGATCATGTTTCATGAAGATATTTAGTTAAATTCCTACTGTAAATATATCAAAACTTAATTTTTGATTAGTAATATGCATTAGTAAGAGCTTCATTTGGACAACTTTAAAGGTGATTAAAGGAGGAATATTTTTTTGCACCCTCAGATTCCATATATTCAAATAGTTGTATCTCAGCCAAATATTGTCCTATCCTAACAAACCATACATCCGTGGAAAGCTTGTTTTAATTGTTTCAGCTTTCATGGTGGTTTTAAAAAATTGACCCTTATGACTGGTTTTGTGGGCCTGGGTCATATAATGGACTGATATGGTGCCCTGAGTCAAAATGCAGTTTAAATGTGGCTTCAAACGATCCCAAATGCGGTTGTAAATGATCCCAGCCAAGGAAGATTTATTTGTAATCATACAAATAAATAATCTATTTGTGCATTTCCAAACTATATTAATTTATAGTTTAAAAAGCTTACAAAAGCTGGTTGGGAATCTAAATATCTATTTGACATCTGATAGGAAACGTCCTATAGATGTATTGCACATGAGCATCCACTTAAAAAAAAAAAAAAAACGTCTTGCAGATGTAAAAGTAGACATCTATGTGATGTACGTGTGCTATCAAAAATCTGTTTATTGTTGCTTTGTCTTCTGCACCTTTTTATTTGTTTTGATTTGCATCTTGTAACTTTGTTTTCGTGTGTGTTGATTGTCAGGAACGTGATCCAGCAGCTGCTGTTGAAGAAGCCAGAGAAACCCCTGCTGTCTCCAGGTATGAAGTTTTTTTTGCTGGTTTATAAATGTTCTCAGGTCTTTTCATGTATCGCATGACTTTTCTATATGAGCCTAACTAAAGTCAGTTCTCTGTTGTTTTCTTTACAGACTCAGTTTCTTCAAAAAAATGTATAGGAAAAGAAATTGCAGTGATTGTGCAGCTGTTTCCTTTAAGGCTTGTAGAGGAGATCCTGAAGATCAGCTCGTGGATACCTGACTTGCTACTGAGCGTTTTGACTGTAAACGTCGACTTTCACTGCCTCTTAAACCAAGGTGTCATAAGGTTTCTTATCAGAAGTAGCAAAGCACAAAGCTTTTTCTGATTATTGGATGGGAGGCACATTACAAATAATGTTTGGTGAACATGGACCTGGCAACCATGGCTTGAACTTTTTAAATACGGCATTAAGTTCTACACAACACATGACTGGCATGATACAGTCAGCCCCAATCACCTTTTATTGGCCATTACATGCTAAATATCATTACAAACACTAAAGCCTTAATCAGACTCTTGGTCTAGATCTGATTTTTGTGCATATCTGGGCACAATAGTGAGAATGTATGCTTTCAGGTCAATGAACTTGCCAAAAGTTCAAGTTCATTTATTTGTATAGCGCTTTTCATGATACAAATTGTTCCAAAGCAGCTTTACAAAAAAATAGCTTTTTCCATATATTTAGTAGTAGCTTAGTAGTAGTGACTGTCAAGTTGATGTAAATATGGCAGAACTGTAAAGAAAGATAGGTTAATGACATTGAAGAGACGGTAAACACTATTACAGCAATGATTATATGTTGCAGTCCAACTTTGGCAGTTTTGTTTTGTCAGATTTCCAGTGCTTTCCAGTTTTGTGTGGAATATAAATTTATAAAAGTCTTTATATATAAAAGTTGTATAATAAATTATGTAATATAACATTCACTCAAAAATAAAGATTTCTTTGTGTGTTTCCCTGTATTTCTTTGTGTGCAGTTTTTTTTTTATAAATGTAATGTCTTTTTTTATATCTTGTCATTGTTGATTTGTCTATATAATAAGAGTAATGCATTTTAAAGGTAAAAATGTATTTGTCATAAATACCTCTAACTTACCGCAACTTCTTAAGAAAAAAAAAATTAATCACTACACTGAACTTTTGGGTGTGAAGAACAAAGCCTCAAACAATACAAAAAAGGAAGTTAATGTATGTTCGTATTTATTCCGGCATTAAAAATGTTGGTATTCATCACGTAAATATGACGTTAATTATAATTTGAGCAAAATATTTAATACTACAAGAACCATTCAAGCTGACAGTCATCATTTCCTTTCTAAAGCAAATCATCGTATCATGGTTTCACAATAACTGGATGAAATACTAGAGCTAATCTGACAAAAATTGCTCAAATTGTCATGAGGGGACCAAAAGCCGCTTTTCCAGCTCATTGTGAATCTTAGATGTAACCTCAATGCCTGCTGAGGCAGACTAGAAGAAAAGCATGTAGAGTCATTAAACTATTTCATAAATTTACATTATTAAATCTTAAATTTAAAAAAATGGCAACTTGGAAAAAAAAAGTGAAGTTTTGTGAACATTTTGTGTGAAATACTACCAAACAATGGACTAACAATGACTTCTACAGTATTTATTAATCTTAGATGATGTTAACTTCAACATTTAGCCTGTAACATTTTACAAATGTGATGTTTCCAGTATCTCCATTTATATGCGTACTTTACTATTTAAGAAAACAACTTTACCTATCAACTATTATTTTTACACTTTAAAGATAGTAGTAGATTCACAGAGGATAGACAGACTTATTGCAAGTGGCGTTTTTCTAAAATTTCTAACAATTTCACTTTTGTCTCCTACAAGTTTTAAATGGGTCATGGATGCCCATTTTCCAGAAGCTGATATGATTTTTTTTTATGGTCTTAATGAGAAGTCTATAATATACTTTGGTTACAATTTCTCAGTGGTAGTGTACAAAACATCCTTTTTATCTTGTCAAAATCAGCCTCACCTGTTCAGAGCGAGCCATTCTATTGCGTGTTCCTTTAAAAAGAAAAAAATCAAACATTTTAGAACAGAAGGCATCGCAACCAATGAGCATTAAGCTGTGTCCTCAGCCAGTCGTTTCCGGTGTTACGAGACTTTTGGTTTCTCGTGACTACGTGATTTCTCTGCGATTTCTCTCTGGTTTTTCTGTGGTCAGGGGTAAACAGAGCGATTTCTTTCGGTTTGTTTACTTCCGTCTCCGCTCTTTAATTACATTAAAGTACCGCGAGAGCTCGGAGAGCAGAGGGCTTGCTTTCTCATACTTTGTCCTAGACTGATCGGTCTGTGTTCTTGTGTTCTAGTCGCCATGATTCTGCTTATACGACGGTTGTCTATCCCGTGATGGTAACCTTCGCTAACGCGGTAAGTAAAGAATTTTACCGTCTGAGAGTATTGAATCTGTATTACTTTAGCGCACGCTATAAAAATTTACGTAGACAAAAAATATGAACTAAATCGGTGCATGTTGCTTGCTTGAAGGGTGTGGAATCCTTCGTGTAAGTCGTTTCCGTCTAGAAAGGCTAAAAGCGTTCACCAGCTTTAACCACGCTCCGCCTATGCCCATTTTGAGTGGAGGCGGCGTTTGGCGCAAGTTAAAGTGATATCTGTAGCTTAGAGGGTGACACGGGAGTGGATTTTCAAATCTCTCCCGTCCCACTCCCACAAAAAAAAATCCCATCCCATCCCAATCCCACGAAAAAACTGGGAAAAAATCCCGTCCCGTCCCAATCCCGGAAGAATGACTCCCATTCCCTCCCACTCCCGTATTATGTTTTTTTTTTTTTGTTTTTTTTGTTTTTTTTGGCTAGAATCTGCCAGTTACAGTAAAGAATACAGTACAGATCACAGTATGCCCGTAACTTTTTTTTTACATTAGTTGAATAAAAATGCAAAAATTTGTTTATTATTATTATTATTATTATTATTGAACTGAAAGCCATCTTAAACAAATGCACAGTGTGCATTGCACACATATTAAATTTCACTTAAATCATTCATGCAGACACATGTTTCCTATTTTAATTGGTCCATTTGAAAGTAGACATTTCACTCTATAGATATATTTTTCATGTCTCTAAAGCAAGTATACACGGAGTTTCGAAGTGACGCGCTCAAGTTCACAGAGACAGGCGGCAGAAAGCTCGTCCTTTTTGCTTTAATCTGTTTACAAAAGCGCAACGTTTCCTTGTTTTTCTGAGTGCACACAAATAAACGTTGAGTCTTTACAAATTCGAAAGATGCCTATCACTCTTATCTGTATGACCAAAAATGAGGTATTTTAAGAGCAAGTGAGCGCACCGGCGCCTCTGTCATGCAGTACCGCGCTACTATTCAGCTTCCACACTCACACAGACACTTCAAAAGCGCACATTTTTCTAGGTTAACATTAGATTGAGCGGCCATGTAAACTTGCTACTACATACATCTTTCAGATGAAAAGCCATATGGTCGATGAATGATAGGTGAGCATTTGGATCGCCTGCTGTATTACCAGTCGTTAACGATCTGTCTGTCATGAACTTGCTTAACCAGCCACACCAAAGCATACAGAAGGAGAGAATAAAGAGACGGGTCAACTAGAATTAAGTTCAAAATTACAATATATATATAAAAGGTATATTTGTCTGTAAAGTTGGGTTTCATAGCGTTACGATTCCCGGTCCCGCCCACTCCCGCTGACATTTTTTCCCGTCCCGTCCCAATCCCGTGATTATTAGTGATTTTGTTTCCCATCCCGCGGGATTCCCGTGGGAATCCCGTGACCCGCGGGATTCCCGAAAAAATGTCAGCCTCTACTGTAGCTTTGGTTTGGTTTGTCTGTGGAGACACTGGGAGATTCTTCAGAACTGTTAAAGATGGGTATCTTCTTTTTCATATTCGTCATATTCGCATTAGTTGCAGGTAAGTTAGGCAGATGGAAAGTTACTTGTTTTTATTCAGTCGAAAACTGGACTGGCAGCAGACTTAATCGCTTTCTTTAGGTTTTCCACCCCAAGAAGTCAAGAGATCGCTTATGGATTTAGGCAGCCGCGAGTTGTGGTTTTGGATTTATCGCCAAAACATAGCCTAGTTGCAGGTTGTTAATTGGACCGGTTACCGATATGACCACTTGCGCTGTAAGAAGTGACATTACTTTGGTGTTGTGCCTCTGTTATCATGAATATATTATTTTACATGGTCTCCTGACTTCTCGTCTCCTATTGCTCTCCGCAATAAATACATTATTTTACTATTAACAGCCTGTTCGTATGGATTCATTATTTTAGGATTTTAGAGAGGTATAACGCGACTAAACCGGTAAATCGACACTGATCGGTTGATTGTTGCCACTTCTCTGTCCGCTCAGAGTTTAACGCGATCTCCCTGCAAGCCAAGAAATGATATTATTACATGACTATACATATATTATCATGACTATATTAGTTTACATGGTCGGCAGGTGGTTTAACACGGATAGAGTGTTTCAAATGAATTCGATCACGATTATTACATTTTATTGCCGCTTGCTCACTGCTGGCGAGGAAACGCCGGTTTCACACAACACTCGTGAGTAGGATGTGAGAAGCGTTTTGTTTTCTGCGCCCACATGTGAACAGATTAGAGTAAATTCACACCCCAAGCAGTGGCCGCGCGTCAGCCACAGTGCGTTGTTCTTGATCAAAATTGACCCGATTAACATGAAAAATAACAATTTTACCATAAAATCATGTAAGTGAGTTTCGTGTTTCACAATAACGGGATAAAAGGCTCACCAGCGTGGGGCAAAAAACACCGTATATATCCTACTTTTTTTTAAACAATGAGTTAATACTTGTTCAAAACAACTGGTTACTGTCATTAAAATATGTTAACATATTTTGAAATACAGAAACAAAACCATTTTAAAAAGTGAAGATTCCAAAAAGCATCGAAGGAGATAATTTAATTCATACTCCGTGTGGACTGAAAGTGACAGGAAGCTTGCGTGGTTTCACAAACATGCTGGTTAGGAAGACTCTAAAAAGAAAAAAAAAACTGCAAAAAAAGTGAAGTATAACTGGGCCATAGTCAGCAATAACGTAAGAGCGTTTGGAGTTTGACTCTCTGCTGTCAATTAAATGATCTACGTTTTAGGGAGGTTTAACGCAACTGAAATGCCAAATAGTACTTCTACCTTACAGGTAAATTAAAAAAAATTAAAACAGTGTCCTAATTACTTACTTTCTGTCCCAAACAGTCGCTGTGTGTGTTCAGGAGTCAAAGTTGGAGGCAACTGTTGGAGAAGATGTTACCATATCCTTCAAAACTGCAGAACTGGAGAGAGCCACTCGAGTGAGAATAACTTTCAAAGGAGATCGTGAGGGAAAAACATGTTTGATTGTGCAGTTCTGTGCACACGGTGAGCAATGTGATGTCGTGGAAACACCTGGAGTCCTATTGCGCGTTAAACAGGGGACCTTAATTCTTCAGCGTGTCAGCTTCAACAACTCAGGCCTCTATGAAGCAATGATCATCACTGGGAAGGTGGTGTCTAAGATAAAAGTTACACTTGTTGTCAAAAGTGAGTATCTTAATATAATATGGCTGTTTGCCTGTAGTGTTCCACAATCAAGGATATGAGAAAAATAATGCAATTGTTCCTTAAAAAGCTGAATGAAGTTAATGTTATTATTTCTTGTGCTAGAATAATTTGTAACCTTTTTTTTTTTATAAGAAATTTTGTTTACACAGTAGCATGATTTAAAACTGCAGTGACTGTGAATCCAAACAAATTACTTTTTTTTTTTAAAGCTGCAGTTGTTGAAAATAATTATAAGTGATAACATTTAGGTCAGGGGTGCCCAAGTGTGTTCCTGGAGATCTACCTTCCTGCAGATTTTAGTTCCAACCCTAATCAAACACACTTATCTGTAATTATCAAGTGCTCCTTCAGATCCTAATTAGTTGGTTCAGGTGTGTTTCATCTGGGTTGGAGCTGAACTCTGCAGGAACGTAGTTCTCCAGGAACAGGGTTGAGCACCCCTGATTTAGGTGATCTTACTGATCTGACTGTTTGCATAACTTAATTTGTGTAAAAACCTATGCAAACACACAGATCCTTCATAGACAATGATTCAAAAGGAGTAAAAGCTTTTTGACAGATGTTAGCAGTTGCTGAAGTAGAACTGGTTAGTTGGGCCTGTCAAGTCCATTTTGTGCCACTGACTATATAAATGATAATATAATAGCATAATAATGTAAGTGCACCCATTGTTGTATTTTACAGAACCAGCATTTTCCTCCACTAAAACACCACTACACACCTCCATCAAGAATCCTCCCAACTCCTCTGAACACCAGTGGCTGTATGCTTTACTGATTCTTCCAGTCATCATCTTGGGGGTGGTCGTGTTTTTATTCTGGAGGAAGAAATGCAAGAGGGTAAGTATATTTTACTATTACGTTTATGGATGGATACAGGCTATGAGCAGTGCTGCAGATCTAATGATTTTGTGCCATATTCACAAAAAAAAATAAATAAATACTTGCGCCTTAAAATTTTAAGTTGTCAACTCTTTAAAAAAGGTTTAGTCAACTTGAAATGTTACGTTTTACTAAGTGACATCTTGACCCAACTTACAATTTTAAGGCAGCCGAGTAACAAACAGCTTTTATGTTTAGTCAACTCGAATATCTAAGTTGTCACTTAATATAACTTGACATTTCAAGTTGACTAATCTCACTTCAGTTGACTGAACTTACAATTTTAAGGCAGCACAGGAACAAATTATTTTAAGTTGACTCAACAACCTTTTTTTGTTGTTGTTTTTACAGTGCAATGTGGAAATTTAGAAGTAATGTCCTTAATTTTAGGAGCTGTATATTTTCCCATTTATAATTTGCCAAGTATTTTAGTGCTGAAAGTAGCTGCTAAACCCAGACTTAAAATGCTTAGAGATGCCTTTTCAGCATTTAAAGGGTTTTCAGCTTGTTTATTGTTTCAATAAAATGTCAGTACATGTCATGGTAGTCCTGAGATTGGGTCCATTACATGGGTACATTACACAGATTAAAATCAAATTAATTAAAACATTTATCTTGGTCACTGTTAATTCACTATTAGTCAGTGTTCAAAATGGTTAAGCTCTGAGGGAAAAGTTCATTGCTACTTGAAAATCAACTATAATGTTCCTGTATGGATGAAAGTTAATCAGTTAACAAATGTGGTATGTCTGAATATGTTAATTATTAAATTATTTGCTTGTTTTTAAATGTTTAAAATAATGTTGAAGAATCTGGTTTAAATGTATAAACCTGAAATGTATACATTTAAACTGTGATTTCAGCATAATTTTTATTTGATTTGATTTACATGACATAATTATGTTTGTGTGTGTGTGTTGACTGTCAGAAATGTGATCCAGCAGCTGATGATGAAGAAGCCAGAGAAACTCCCTGCCGTCTACAGGTATGAAGCTCCTTGCTGATCTGTGAGTTTCCTCTTTTTATGCATCACATGACTTCATCATAAAGGATATGTTTGTTGTTTTCATTACAGATGCAGTTCTCCAGAATAATACATGAACAAAGTGGCAGCGGTTGTCTAATCTCTTTTAACCACTGTAGAGAAAACACTGAAGATCTGCTCGATACTTGACTTGAGTGCCATAAAACACTTATCAGTCCATACTTCAGCGTTGTTTGTTCGAATGTGATTTTTAGCATATCTGATTGGAACCCAGTCATATGTAGTAAGTGTGAACAGCAAAAAAGCACATGAAATAAACTTTGTACAATACCGTTTGAAGCCACATTCTTATATGGCTTGAAATGCTGTTCAAATCCTATTTCTGGAAATCTGTTTTAGTCTGATCACTCCATTGTCACTTTTTAGGTCAGTAGCACCAGTCACTGCTATAGAAACCAGATTCAGTCAGATCAGTATTCAATCAGATTTGGACTAAACCTGCCAAACTACCAGATGCTGTTATTCATTCTTCACAAGTATATTAGTAGAGTCCCTTTTAAGCCAGTTTTGTTTCCTGTCACACTGGTAAAATTGACTGTCGAGGCATTGTAGTGAGGTAGATTTGGATAAGTGCATCCTATCTCTTCACTGTTTTGTGGTCACTATGAGTCAAATGTCAGTGCTCTATGAAAATATATATTCATTCCTAAATTTGAAGGGGAAGGTAAAATTGTCCTGTATTTTACAAATGTAATGCGTAATTTATTCAGTGTCTTGCTTATTTCTTGCCATGTTCTTATGTCTATATTTTAATGAAATAAATATTTTTGTGCATTTCCCACAACTTTGACTGGTGTTTTCTCATCTGGTTCCAGAATTCTCAAAAACACTCATAATAATGATAAAGTGAAAGTAATAATAATGACCCCATTTCACTAGTTTAAAAAGTTTGTCAAGGCAAACTTTAGGTTTTTCAGCCTAGCCTGAAATTTTAAAGCACCTGTAAAAGCATGAAGTTTTTTGTGCTCAGGGGTGACGAACGTCAGTCCTGGAGAGCCGCAGCCCTGCCGAGTTTTGCTTTAACCCTAATCAAACACACCTGAACAAGCTAATCAAGATCTGAAGGGTTTCTAGGTAGCTACAATCAGGTGAGTTTTTATTTGGGTTGGAGCTGAACTCACAGGGCTGCGGCTCTCCAGGACTGGAGTTCGCCACCCCTGGATTAGATAATTAGTATGGTGTATGATTAGCATATACTTAGCATGTTTCTAACAAGTTTTCTAGCATGTTTACCAAATTTCTAGCATGTTACTAGCATGTTGTTAGCATGATTAGCAAGTTACTAGCATGATTCTAGTTGCTAGGCTTGGCTAGTGCGATAGATAGATAGACAGACAGACAGTGGAAGTTTGAATGCATTAGAAATAGTACATTGAAGGGAAGCTTGACTGAGTGTCAAAGGATTCTGTGCCTTAAAGGGGTCCTATTATGCTCTTTTACAGAGTCTTAGAAGCTTAGAAGGTGTTTCAGTACTGACATGCCCATTGTCAAAGAAGCAAGTTCCGTGTACAACTAATCACAAGCTAGATTAAAGTGGTTCTTATGTTTTAAATATGGATACAAAAACGCATCGAACTTTATTAACCCCCTGGATGGATTCACTTTATTGACTTGTTTTGGACTGATGAGAAGAAACACCCATCTATGCCATTCTAAAGCTTGGGAGTGCCAGGATAAATTTTAATATAACTCCGATTGCATTCGTCTCCAATCGAAGCCCTTTACGCTTCTTTGTAGCCGGGGTCTTTGGAGCATTTTAGGGGTTTATTTTATGGATTTAATTTTTGTTTTATTTTAATTACATTTTATGACTTGCAAAACATACAAAGGTAATTGTGACTTTTCATCTCACAATTCAGAATTTTTTCCTCAGAATTGTGAGATATAAAGTCAGAACTGCGAGAAATATCATCAGAACTGCAGGATATAAACTCACAATTGGGAGAAATAAAAACTTTTTTCTCAGAATTATGAGATACAAACTGCAATTGCGAGTTATAATCTCAGTTATGGAGAAAAAAACTAATATGTTTAGAGAATTGAGAGTTTATACCTCACAAGTCTGACTTCATTTCTCAGAATTGCGAGTTTATAACTCCATATTTTGATTTTACACCTCACAATTCTGAGAAAAAAGTTGCAATAATTTTTTTTTTTACTATTATTTTTATTCAGTGGCGGAAACGGGCTTCCATACATGTCATAAAGATGCTTTATCACTAGAAAAACTAAAATAATAATCCATAAAACTATAAGCAGGCATAACACATCAAAGTGTTGTGTAATAATGTTGTGTTTAAGACGTTTAATCGTTAAACTTTTTAACATTTGCGATGACAAGCAATGTAGCAATTCAAAGAGTTACAAGAATTAAATCCATGTTTCTTTATATATTCACACTTTTAGGCAAGTAAAGTTATATAGTGTGGTAAAGATGCTCTTATGGTATGCTGCAACTTTCCCCAATTCTGTAATCCATTAATGAACCTGTGTCCACATGTTTTCTGTAAAGGGGGCTAAAAGAATAGCAGAACTGAGAACTGAGTATGTCTGTGCGCTGAAAACTGAGTGTGTGTGCGCTGAAGAGAACTTACCCAGCAAACAGGGGACGTCCCCCGGACGTCGGTTTAGGTCTGCAGCACGTCCGCTTTGTAACGTTCGCTGGCGGACGTTCTGAGGACTTTCACTTACGTCCGCATTTGGTCCTCTTTTTGACGTTCGCTGGCGGACATTCGGAGGACATTCTTCCGAACCAGTTTGCGAACGTCCCTGATTCGTCCCTTATCTTCCATTTCCATAAGAACACTTGAAAAATCCAGTCGCCCATGCTTGGACTTTATCATCAGACCTGACACCTTGCAACTCAGATAGAGTTAATTAAATTAAAGACAAATAAACGAAAAATAAACCCATATTGAATTTTAAAGGGTATTATTCCATAAAATAAAATCCCTTTTTAACTGTGATAATGGAATGCAAAATGCAAAGATTGACATTATTATTATTCGCAATTCAAAGAGTTACAAGAATTAAATCCACGTTTCTTTATATATTCACACTTTTAGGCAAGTAAAATTATATAGTGTGGTAAAGATGCTCTTATAGTATGCTGCCATTTTCCCCAATTCTGTAATCCATTAATGAACCTGTGTCCACATGTTTTCTGTAAAGGGGGCTAAAAGAATAGCAGAACTGAGAACTGAGTATGTCTGTGCGCTGAAAACTGAGAGTGTGTGCGCTGAAGAAAACTGAGTATGTCTCAGTTGCGGAGTGCTGTGCTCACTGCAGAGCCAGATGGGAGGAGCTGGAGGTCCAGCTCCCCCTCGCTGGAGGTAATGGGTGGAGATAGACCCCTAACCCTACCCCTTACCCCAGGGGCGTAGCACCAAATTCTGGGCCCTATGCACAAGCAGTGGCCATGGGCCCCCGTAAGCTCGAGGTTCACAGCTACCTACAACTAACCTTACTACTAATCTAAGAAGTGTGCACTGCCGTCTGCCGCTTCAGCAGAATGAACGCGACTTCAAATGCGCCTAGTCAAAAAGCCCACTGAAGGTGGACTAAACCATTTCATGCAAGGGAGAGGATGCCTGTCCTCAGACACTATATGTACTTGGACACCATTTAATACATCAATCAACTGATGCATTTACCCAAAATATTAGCATTTACATTAGTTAACAACATTTATTGTGATCTTAAAATTATATTTAAAGGAAAATAAAATTTCACTCCTCAGGGGCCCTCCCCCCACTTGGGGCCCTGATAATTTAGTCCCACTTTTCACCCAACTACGACGCCCCTGTTAAAATGTTCTCAATAGACAACAGGTAGTTGTGAACCTCGAGCTTACGGGGGCCCATGGCCACTGCTTGTGCATAGGGCCCAGAATTTGGTGCTACGCCCCTGCCTCTGAGTTTTATTCAGCTTTGCGAAAGCGTATACCTATATTCCATATTAGGGATTTCCTGTATGAATGAAACATTCTATTACATGTATTACATATATTAACACCTTATTTTGGGTAAAAATAGGAATCATAGTACTTCTAAGTTTATTTTCCTCCAGTGGAGAGAAATTTTTTTCAGAGTAAATGTATAAGATTTTCTGACAAAAAGTTAAGTTTTTTTTTTGGTCAAAGATTTTAAAACATAATTAATTTTATAATAACTTTTTATACCTTTCTGCCTCCTGTATGTTAACAGGTCATGCTGCAGTTTTCTGTAAAATATATTGATAATCAGTAACAATAATTAGTGTTTTGTTTAATGTTTTTATTAAGTAATAACAATAATCAGAATTAGTCATATTGGTAAAAACATGTTGGCCAAATTGTGCAGTCCTACACAGGCACAACAAACTTGGTGTTCTTTGTTTTGGTAGAAATGGAATGCAAACAATGTCTTTCTGGGGCTGGAAAAAAATATTTTTTGACTGCTATATACATAATTTACTGCTACTTGTTTTTTTTTTGTTTGTTTGTTTGTTTGTTTGTTTTTGTACATGCAATGATCACAGACAGACCTGTCATATAAGGAAAAATTGAGCCACATTTAGCATGTTATGTTAAATAATTACAGACCCGGATCTAATGTAATGCAATAAAGTTTTTTTTGTTGTTGTTGTTTTTTGTTTTGTTTTTGTTTTTTCATGTGATCATCAATCAATCCTTAAAAACAAGCAGAATAGCCTAAATTTTTTTTATCATTTATGATTATTAAGGCCTTTGTTTATTTTGTTTATGCTCTGTCTACCCTACACTCAGTGCCGGCCTGTAGGTTTTGCGGGCCCTTAGGCAAGATAATGAAAACGGGCCCCACTAGTGTAAAAAAAACTGTCACAGAAATTTGACTAGTGAAAATAAAGCACATGAAATGACGATTTCAATATTTAAGCGTGAATGTGTATTAATTGTAACACATTCAACAAACATATGTTAAAAAAAGATATATATTTAAGCAAATAAAATAAAAGGAGTCCAAGTGAGATTGAGTAAAGTATACACAAAAACTAAACGAAGCATAAACAAAATAAACATAGGCCTTAATATTCATAAATGATAAGAAATGCAGGCTATTCTGCTTGTTTTTAAAGATTAATTGATGATCACATAATAACTTTATTGGGTCTGTAATTATTTAACATAACATGCTAAATGTGGCTCAATTTTTCCTTATGTGACAAGTCTGTCTGTGACCATGGGCATCATTGCATGTAAAAAAGAAATAAATTTAAAAAATACTAGCAATAAATATTTGTATATAGCAGTCAAAAAATCATTTTTTCCAGCCCTGGAAAGATATTGTTTGGATTCAGTTTTTACCACAACTTCAATTTAATCTCTCTGTCATTCTTTCATGTCAAATAATTAAAAAAAAACATTAATTTGTAACAAGACTTCATTTCAAGAGACTATTCTGAGAGGCAATATTAAGTGATTTCCAACATCTAAACCATAACAACAAAATCTGTAACAAGAAAGGTTTTCTGACATTATTTACCAGAAAATGATAAAGAACACTAAGTTTGTTGTGCCTGTGTGTAGGACTGCACAATTTGGCCAAACGTTGCTTTTATCAATATGACTAATTCAGATTATTGTTATTACTAAATAAAAACATTAAACAAAACAATAATTATTGTTAAGGATTATCAATATATTTTACAGAAAACTGCAGCATGACTTATTAACATACAGTAGGCCTAAATGTTTAGAAAGGTATAAGAATTTATTATAAAATTAATTTAAATTTAAAATCTTAGACCAAAAAAAAAAAAAAATCTTTTGTCAGAAAATCTTATGCAGGGAAAAAGAAACTTCTAGAGAAGTATCATTATTCCTATTTTTACCCAAAATAAGGAGTTAATTAATATATGTAATACATGTAATAGAATGTTTAATTTATACAGGAAATCCCCAATATGGACAAAGGTATATGCTTTCGCGTAGCTGAATTAAACTCAGATACATTTTAACTCATGAAACATGAAGCTAACATTGGACTAAAATTGGGTCATGCAACAGGACAATGATCCCAAGCACACCAGCAATTCTACAACAGAACGGCTGAAAAGGAAAGAATCAAGGGATTGCAATAGCCCAGTCTAAGTCTAGACTTTAATAACACCTCTAGACCTGAATAACACTGTGCAATATGTCATGTGATGTTGTTCATCTGAGGTTTTATTTCCAAATTTTAAGACCTGCCAATGACCAGATAATATATGTTTTTTCTAACTCTATTCCACATTGTCAGAATATTGCTTGGATATTGATGCTTATTAATCAGGATTGGTGAGTCAGGACCTAGCTGTTTAGGACATATTTGTCTGACAAAATAAATACTATAAATTGCATTCATTTGAGTTTGCATTTCACCTTAATGTTTAAAATCAAGTGATTTTTCCAATATGCAGCAAAAAGGACTCATTTCAATATATGCATGTGCTGTCTGGAAGACAAGAGCACTGAATGAACTACTTGTTGGCTGTTAAATAAACACATCAAAATGACCATCTTGGCAAGTGTTCATGTAACCAGTCCACTGTATCTAAAGTGAATGTAAATCAGATGTGTATATTATATCTGTGCATAAGTTCTAAAAATGACAACACCCTAATTTACCTGCTACTCTGTCATTTAATGTTCAAAGAAAATCATGTTCTTAATAAGCATAAATGTATATATACAGTGAACACTATATGTAAGTTGCTGCATAAAAGTGTCAACTGCTTACTCTGTATTGTATTATTTTGCTGCCATTTCCTGCTGTGGGTTTGCAGACTTGGGCAGAGGAAGCCTTGGACACCATTTTGTTGAAATACCTTTGTTCTGCTAGTTGTAGTCCTCTGTTTTGTTTTTTAATGTTCTTTTACTAGCTTAGTTTTATAAACCAGGTAGGGACTTTTTATTGTGTTTGTTGTTTAGGTCTTGCGGTCTTTAGGGTTAGCTTAGGGTTTTTTCTGGCTTCATAGACTAATAAGTGCTTGGACAGGAATTGAAAGCTCAAACAAGCTAAATTATTTACTTTTAAGTTATTTTATTAGGACAAGACTTAACAATGATCCTGACGTGGTTGTTTTATCGCCAAGCTCTACATTAAAATATAGTGGAAGTAAAAACAGGTTGTTTTGGAAGCTGGGTTTTAACAAATTATTATTATTATTTTTTCTTTTTTGCATAGAGAATTTTTTTAATATCTCAATGTATATTTCTATATACTACAATTACATTTACATATTTATGTGCTTAATAAAAAACAATGCAATTGTACTTTTGGTATACTAAACTAGTAAACAACCAGTATACTGGACACATTAATTGTGCAGAAGTAGTGCTGAATTCCAACTAAAGAAAAAAGTGGAACTATTGCAACCGCAAGTATACTTCAGGTAGCCCTATACTTTATGTCTTGCATTTAAAGGTGCAGTGTGTAATATTTCGGAGATTTTATTGGCAGAAATGCAATATAACATACAAAACTATGTTTTCATAGGTATAATATACTACTAACATAATAAGCCGTTATGATTTTATAACCTTAGAACGAGCAATTTATATCTACATACACAGCGGGTCCCCTTACATGGAAGTCGCCATTTAGTGCTGCCATGTTTCTATAGTAGCCCTAAACGGACAAACTTCTACAGAGCGCGTTTCGTCAGTACGTTGTTCAAGAACCGGCAGAGCGTCAGTCTTCGTCGGTTAAAAAAGAAAACTTGATGCAGCCAGACGAAGTCGGGACAGACGATGGCAGAAATCCCGGATAAACATTGGTGTGGCTTTTCCCAGATGGAAGGCGCTTATATATGCGGTTGGGCTGACAGACATAACGATGTTGAGCCGGCATCGTGATCCCATTGCACCCCCTCCTCCCTTTCCCCTCCCGAAAGCCACCGCATCCCAATGCCGTGTTCGGAAAGAAACTTGTGTTTTAAAGGCAATAAACATTAGATGGAAAAATATATATATTTCATTACTTTCTCTCGCAGTTATATCGCTACGTAATTATACTGTATATAAATTGCGGGCATCAGGGCGCCGCTAGTAATGTGCATGGCATTGAAACTGATTTCGTATGCACGATCGCATTTAACTTTCACATTTCATCATGATGTTTCACTGTAGACTATGTCCGATGCCAATTTGGTAGACGTCGCCCAACCCTACTAACTGTCATACAAAAAATCTAACTAAAGTCAGAGAATAAACCTGAGACAATGATCAATGAGTAACAATAATATTCGCAATAACATATTGGTTTACTGAATAATTAAGTAAATGTAATTCTTTAACGTACCTTTGTACAGAAACCTCATCGCTTGATTGGCTACTGTCAGGTGTAACAAACGACGACATTTTTGTCCTGTGTCAGCTTCCGTAGCTTCGGTATGCGTTTCGAAAGGGCGGGGTGAGCGGGGGGACTTGAAATTCGAATCCTCACCGCTAGATGCCGCTAAAAATTACACACTGCACCTTTAAAGACTGATATTATAAAGAGGAGTTGTTCGAGTTAAATTCGAGTCCAGTGAGTCGAGTGAGGTCCGAGGCGAGTCCCGAGTCGGCTCAAGGAGTCCCGAAAGTCCGAGTCGAGTCCGTCCGAGTCCAACAATACTGTTTGTCAGTAACTTAACGTTGTTTTATCCCAGGGGTGCCCAAACTCGGTCCTAGAGGGAGGTGTCCTACAGATTTTAGATCCAGCCCCAATTAAACACACCTGAACCAGCTAATCAAGCTTATACTAGGCATACTAGAAACCCCCTGGCAGGTGTGTTGAGGCAAGTTGGAGTTAAACCAAGGACCAGGACTGAGTTTGGCACCCCTGTTTTTAACATTTACAACTAGAAAAATGCAATGTCAGTTGAAATGTAAGAAAAGCAAACCTCTATTGGATCTTGCTATTTTGATTTCACAATATCTCATAATTAGTGTCCATGCACTGCTTAGCAAACTTAAAGTCATGCAACAGAAGTTATGGCTGATCTATGTAATGTGACATATTTTAGAGTGAAACAGGTTTTAGAATGTGATAAATTATAGGGTGGGACTTGACTTTATTCATCAATGTAGTAAATGTATAAATTCAAGGGTGGGGGTAAAGGAGTAGGTATATTGGTGAATGGGATCTTAAAGGGGTCATCGGATGCTAAGTTCACTTTTTCATGTTGTTTGAACATTAATGTGTGTTGTCAGTGTATATACAAATCTACCCTATAATGATAAAAATCCATGCAGTGGTTTTTAATTAATCTGTAAAAATAATATCCCCTTTTTCAAATAGAGCCGTTCTCAGATGTCTGTCGTTGTGGCGTCACATGACAGAGGCCACTCCCACAATAGTTGATTGACATGAGCGTCTTACCTCAGATCAGCTGTAACAGTCCGACCTCTTTGTTTCGATATTGGAGCAGGGATGTTAAGTTGCACAAGAATATCTCCGATTGAGTGATTGAGGTGTTGTGTTGCTGGATGTAATAATGAACATAGTGGTCGTCATTTACTCCCGACATCTGAGCCGCTGAAGATGCAGTGGATTATGTTTGTTTGTGAAGGGAATGCACCTCCCGATCTACATATATCCGTCTATGTTCACGCAAATCATTCGTGATCCAGCTTCACTTACAGCAGAAGTGAGTATAAGGGTTTTTTTATGAATCTTTGGGATCACCTTTCCTTATAACATGGTAGTTATGAAGTTTAGCGGCTAAAGGCGGCTAATGTAGACAATATCGTCTTTTCAGAGAGAGAAGAGAGGGGCGGGGTGAGCAGAGTTCATTTACATTTAAAGGAACAACCCCTTAGAATGGGATGATTTTTGCTGAGCTCATTTTGACAAGGTAAAAAGGGTGTTGTTTTACAAAACCATTGAGAATTTTTAATCAAAGTATATTAGAGGCTTTTTATTAAGACCCTAAAGAATCATATCAACTTGTGGAAAATGGGCATCCGATGACCCTGTTAAGAGCAGAAAATGCACCTCTTTTATTTCTGATTGTGGCTGTGTGTTTTGGTTTGTATATGACTTTTTTTTTTTCTTGAATGAAAATGAGGTTGTGAGGGAAAAACCTAGTCTTTGCAATGGTACACACAGTGTGTATAAAGCCCTACCTATACTTTCCATAAGTCACAGCAAACTCAGACCTGTTTTATTTTTGAATGCATTTATAGTTACATTAATTACAATAAATTACATTATATAAGGAATAATTGATGATGGGTTATTTAATTATTAGAAAATCATGCACACTCAAGATGGTTTTGGACCCATAAAAACTATTGCTGCAAAGATGCTAGAAAATTATTTTTCTTTCAAGCTAGAAACTGCCACCATGTTTAAATAATAATAATTTCAATGCAGAAAAAACTAATCAACTAATGTAAGTAAAACATTCTCTAGCTCAAGGCAAGTAACTCCAAGTATTACTTACAAGCAAAAGTATTAATACATATATTAATCTACATTTTTTATATAGGTCGATATTAAGGCTATTACAGAAATAGACTACAGTTATTTCATGAAGTAATAAATGTTAAAATAAAAACTGCCAGATCTTCACTGTATACATAATTCTTATTACAGTTAATAAGTGATTCAGTCAAGAACAGTGAGTGATTTTCTCTTTTTCTTTTGTTGTTTGATTATTGTTTGATGTGATCTGCTGCTGCAGGTTTACCCTGCTGTCGCTTTAAGATCTGACGCACATATCAAATATTTTGACGCATCAGTGTTTCTACCAGCTGTTCAGGTTTACTTAAGACAAAACCGACTTCATTTACACGAATAGTCTCCAATACTAACATGTGTGTAGCAATAACAGAACCTATTAAAAGCGAAAGAAAACTCGGCATTAACACACTGACTGAAAGGCGCGTTCTATGATCGCGCTTTGAGTGTGCGCGCGCATAAACCCGTCAGCTTTCAAGTAGCTACTGGACAAGACTTTTGCGATAATGCATCGAGTCAGTGACATTTCCGTCAACTGTCTCTGGACTCGGACGGACTCGGGATATTTTCAGAGTCCGAAAGGCTTGAGTCCGAGTCAAGTCCGAGTAAAAATGCATCCGAGTCCGTGACAAGTCCGAGTCGCGTAAAAATTGTACTGGAGACCGGACACGAGTCCGAGTACGAGTCCGAGTACCCCAACTCTATAAAGAGGTCATACAATTCTTATTAATAGTGAAATGAAATTACATATTAGCCATAATATTACAAAATGCATGTTGTGCAATGAAGAAATACTCTAAATTAAGTTTAATTATAAGTTTATATCAGTATGTCTTAAGTGATGTCAATAAATATGTTAATGCATTTGAAGTATATTTATTATGAAGTAAATGTATTTTAAATAAATTGTGGCATCTTCTGTACATTCAGTATATACATCCATTTAGAAAATATAACACACAATCAGGTTTGGTGCCAAAATAGTACTTGCGTATTCCAACAGCCTGATCAGTAAGGCAGATGAAAACCAATAATAAATATTTTCTTTCTGTCCCAAACAGTTGCGGCGTGTGATACTGAACAGAAGTGGAATGCAACTGCTGGAGAAAATATAACCATACCCTTCAAAACTGCTGAACAGGAGAAAGCCAATAGAGTGACCGTCATTTTTCTAAAAGAAGAAACTGTGATTGCGCAGTACTGTCACTGTGCCTACTGCGGGGACTGTGATGTCGTGAAAAAACCAGGAGTCTTACTGCAAGTTGAAGAAGGAACTGTGTGGTTGACTCTTCAAGATGTCAGCATCAGAAACTCAGGAACCTATAAAGCAAAAATCTTCATTGGAAACAAGGTGTTTAAGGAGACCGGTAGTCTTCTTGTCAACGGTGAATATATGTCAACATGTTAATATAATATGTCTGTTTGCCAGCAATGTTCCACAATCAGGATTATAATATAAATAATAGAAACAAATCAAAGCTGTGCTGTAATGACTTGGGACGCTATAAATAATTATATCTGCTGTTTTCATAAATTAAATTCAAATTCAGTCCCAAACACTGAAATGATTTCTGTGAAAGCCTCAGTTGAAACAACTATAAGTGATAACATTCAGGTGATCTTACTGATGTAAAGAATCAGATGACACAGCATTTGATGCATAGCTTGAACTCCTCAAGATTTCTTTAATGATTTAGAAAAAAAGAAAAAAAAAACTTTTACTTGAATTATTTCATGGGTCATTTTTGTTTAAATTTCTGCAAACATGCAGATCCTTGATAGATTTTAATTTGAAAAAAATGAGCAAAAGCTTTTCTGAACAGTAAAGTTTTAAGGTGGTAACTAGTGTTGGGTCATTTGAGATTTGCACTTTCATAATCCACTAATTGTTTCTTTTCCTGTTGCACCTTACAGAACCATTTTCCTCGAGTAGAGAGCCACCCCAGACCTCTACCCCAAAACCTCACAACTCCTCTGAATTATATTTAGCAATAATAATAATAATAATAATAATAACAATAATGATGCTAGCTATTGTCATCTGTGGGGTTGTTTGTTTCAGGAAATGCATGAGCAATTGCATGAGGGCAATTATGGCTTATATTTATGCATTAAATGGTGAATATGAGTGCTGTAGTTCTAATGATCTGTGAAACAATAGAATAGAATAGAATAGAATAGAATAATATTTGTTAATATTTTTGTCCATACTTTTTTTGTTTTTGTTTGAGTGATTCCTGTGGTTTGAATAATGTGAACGGTTTCATCCACTGCTGAATTAAGTCAAATACCCAGTAAACAAGCAATATGCATCTTCAGTTATTTATACACATTTGTACGTTTTTTTATTGTAGACGATAGTTATCACATTCAAAATAAGAGATTTTTTTCAAATTCTTTTTTTTCTCATCAAACCCTGATGAAACCTAATACCATGTGTAACACCAAATATGTGACCCTGAAACATAAAATGATTGATTTTTCTTTTATGCCAAAAATCATTAGGATATTAAGTAAAGATTATGTTCCATGAAGATATTTTGTAAAATTCCTACTGTAAATATATCAAAACTTCATTTTTGATTAGTAATGTACATTGTTAAGAACTTCAATTGGACAACTTTAACTTCAGAACGCCACTTCAGGCCAAAATAATGCTTCTTTCAGTAAAATCTCCTGTTATGTCTCACATCAAAATCCACCCACATGCTTGCTTTGAGCTGTTTGTGCTTGTAAACAGTCCTTGATCTGTGCAGATTTCTCTCCTGATTCAGATAAGATGACTTTTTCACTGTAGAAAGCAGTATTATGAATTATAGACTTACGCATATAAACACGCAGCTTTTGGCTTGTCAAGATTCTGACGGCACCTATTCAAAATCTAAACCTAAACCTAAAAATTCAAAATTGGAGTTCAGATGCTGTAATGACTGTAAAATGAAGCTCGGGAGCCATTGAGGTGAGATGGAAATATCTGGTAAAACCTCAAGAGCTCCTGTGAAACCCCAAGGGTTCCTGATATTCAGTGGTTTTTAAATCTTAAAATTAGTCTCTATTCAGTGAACGAAACCTGTTGTGTAATTTTTTGGCCCGTGTAAGTGTGTGCACGGTGGACGTGCAACCACTCGTGTGCAAACTTTCCCTACCACTTCCTCTGTACAGCACTTCTGAAAGTATATGAGTGATACACAGCCAACGTTAAACTGCCCGGCGCGTGGCACTGAACACCGATCTGTCACTTACAAGCAGTGGCGTACAGCAAATCTTGGGGGGGGGCCCCCCGCAAAAAACACAAGATCGGGCCTCTCCCACCAGAAGTGATTGTGACAACTGATTTCATAACAACACAGTGATAGCTGCTGTAACTACAATGTAACCCAGTACACACACATTAACCTTAAATGTACATGGAATAATTATTCACCCCTACCGTTTTTATTACATTATGTCTTCTGATTGTACTGGTTAGGTTTTAATGCTGCATTTGCACATCTTAGCTATTTGCACTATTTGAATACTGCTGCAAACTTTTTATAATTTAAATTTTATATTGCAATTTGAAAAAAATTGTATTTTTGAGCTTTAGTATCAATTTGGAAGTTTCAAACTAAATCTCATTGTACTTATAACAAAGATATTCTATTCAATGAGCTCATGCTTTCTCTGTATGTAACAAGCCACTGTTCAGTCATAAATTCAATATAATAGTTAAAATAAATGACTGATTTTGTCAAAGATGAGACCTCTAGTGAGGAAATGTTTTGGAGAGGGGTTTTTTTGTTTGTTTGTTTGTTTGTTTGTGTGTTTTTTTTGTTTGTTTTTGGGTTTTTTTTACACCATTGCTGCCCGGATCTCCTCTTTTTTCCAACAGCTTTTCCAGATGTAGAAACTCCTCCTCAATTTGTCCTATTCTTTTGAATGTGTGTTCACTGTATAAATTAATATAGATTAATCAAAGCTTTTTGTTCTGTTGTTTGCTCTTTCGCTTCTTCTTGCGCTGTTTTAAAATCGCATGAGTTTGTAAACACATACAAATGATAAACTTTCACTCTAGTATCTAACAAATTTTGCAATTAATCCTCTGATCACATGCATGCTGAACCATGAGGCCTAAAATGTCACTAAAATGTCACGGTTCCTACACATGATAACAAATAATGTATAGATAAACTAAATGTATAGATAAATGAACACATACTTACCAAGACCAAGCTGTTAAAACTAGACCACTGATTGCCTCGATTTCATCGGTTGGGCTAAAAGCAGACTACACATAGCCCATCCAATGAGAAGGGTCTGGCTGCAGACATGCACCTGCACTCTCAGACAACTGCACTTCCGGAAGTGACGTCACTAGAGATGCACCGATTGCAAATTTCTTGGCTGATTCCAATTTCCGATTTTACAGTAAGTGTGACCTGCCGATTCCGATTTCTGCCGATTCCGATTTAAAAAAAAAAAACTGTAATGAAAGTTGGAGTCCATTTCAAACTTTAGAATTTTCACAAAGAAACCGTATAATTTAATAAACACAAATATCTCATTGTAATCAAAAAGTTGATTGATTGACATGAATTCAGCGATCTGTCACGCCACATTTGTGAGCTTGAAAAACACATTATTGCAAGATGCATTGTTTGTATTTTGCTATAACTGACAGATTTTGAAAGCTGAGACTGTGTTTTATATTAAAAGTATCAAAAGCACAAAGCTTATTGCTATTATTGGGTGGCTGGTGCACTACAAATAGGCCCACTGAATCAGGGCTCAAAAAATTTAGGAGCACCAAATGACTATTAAGGTTGTATTAAATACAACTACATAACCTATAGCCTACAGCCTAGATATGTTACGTAGACTAATTTGTGCACATTGGGGAGTTGCTCTCTAAACGTGTGGTATTAAAATTGCTTAAAATTGGTATTTTACAGTGGTGTTCGACTATGGAGAACAGCTGGTCATCAAGGGCCATGAATTACATAATTTTCCTCGTAATTGCTTTGGTCTTCTCACTGCTCATCCCAGTAAATGATAGTACAGGCACTTGTTCGACACTGGCTGCTGACTTGTGGCTGACGAGCTTTGGCTTGGACTCGGCGCGCTAGCTTTAGCCACTTTCCCCTTTTCAAACTGGGCATATTCAGCTAAATGATAGTGTTTTAAGTGTCTTATTAGGTTTGTTGTTCCGAACTTTTTTGAGCTTGTTCCCCCACGATGTATTTTTGCTTTACAAACTTCCACACCAACGACATGATAACACCAGACTGTGAGTGTGCGCGTAGCTGTGACGTAATTGCCTGCGGCGCCGCTGGCAATAAAAGGATCGGCGGACGTGAGCCTGACTGGCCGGTCACCGATCTGGGTCGATCATACGAAAATTCGGCCGATTCCGATCACTAGCCGGTCAATCGGTGCATCTCTAGACGTCACTTGCAGTCGATTTTATTTTTACTTTATTTTAATAATTTTTTTTTTAAATTAAATCTCTCAACATTTTACAACAGTAGCCAGGTGGTGAAGACAAGAAAAAATAAACTAAATTACAATGTCACTCGCAATCGCCACCTGCGACTTCACTTGCAATCCACACAAATGGTGCTTGTTGCTAATGGACACAAGACGCTGTGGTTGTTAAATGATTAAAACTAATTTAATAGCATAACGTACAGGGTCCTGCAAGTCATCTGTAGGAGATAAAAACAAGACCACGGATTTGCAGGTCTTGTTTTAATTTAGCCACCTGGCTACTGTTATAAAATGTTGAGAGATTCAATAAAAAAAAAAATAAAAAAATAAAATATATATATATATATATAAGTAAAAAATAAAATCGACCGCAAATGACGTCACTTGCGGAAGTGCAGGCGTCTGAGAGTGCAGGGGCATGTCTGCAGCCAATCCTGCTCCTGGAGGGCCAGTGTCCTGCAGAGTTTAGCTCCAACCCCCAATTTCACACACCTGAAGCAGTTAATCAAGCTCGAACTAGACATACTAGAAACTTCCAGTCAGGTGTGCTGAGGCAAGTTGGAGCTAAACTCTGCAGGACAGTGGCTCTCCAGGAGCAGGATTAGACACCCCTGGTTTAACCATTGTTTTGTTAGAAGTGCAGTCTACATTGTTATACACTGTGATGTAAGTAGACCTTCAGATTTAAAAAAAAAAAAAAAAAAAAAAATGAATCTGTAGATAGGCTTTCATAGCAGTCATTATCCTCTTCAAGGACAGCCAAGCTATCCCACCCAGTCACTATTTTGTGGTATGTTTCTTTCACCCTTTCTTTTTCCACCTTGTGTTCATGCAGCTGTCTTCGAACAACACAGAGCAGGCCATAGTATGCTTGCTCTGAAAGTCCTGGTGGATAGGCTTAAAAAAAATAAATACATAAAAAAAAATTAGAACCACAAAAATGGTACAATAATGAATAATAACAATAATAAATTGGGACGCATTATAAATTACAAGCATGGCCACTTTTCCTATTGTCCTAACTTTTCCATTGTTAGGTAAACATATTATAGCATTTTATAGCATTTCCATGACTTTCCAAAAGAGAGAAAAATATAGAGAGATTAACTACAATGGTCAGAAGAGAGAAATATTTTCCATCACTCTATCAGCTGTTGTATTAGAAACACCATAGCAGCAGACCTAATGTTTTATTTTATTTATTTATTTTTTTGTCATTTACTGCCAAGGTAATAAAACACAAAGTACAGCACTATATTTTTTAATCAAAATGTTATCAACTTATTAGAAATGAAATGTTGAAAACTGTGGAACAGCATAATCACAATCAAAAAAGTGAAAAGTGTCCATTTAGAAGGTAACCTAGCAATGTACATCAATACACTCAATTTATCAATGAATTTTAGGAAAAACAAAAGCACTTACTCTTGGTGGCCAGTCCATCTGACAACACATAAGTCTGATCATTTACATTTTTGATAGTTCTGCAGATATGACTCCAGTGCCTTTTCATTTCTTTTCTGCTGCTTGTTGCGATCTAGGTCATATACCATGGAAAGTGATTATAACACCCCTTTATGAGCAACAGAATTATGGTGATCAAAATAAGAACAATTAGATATATAAAGCATTTTATTTACCTGTAGTGTGATACAAATCTTTCTTTTTTTTTGCTGAATGCCTAAATGCAGCCCTTCAATCAGATGCTGCAAACCCATTGGTTCATCTGTTCTGTTGTCAACGGGAACTGTTTAAAGAAGCATATCAAACTACTGAATCAGGACATTTAAGTTTAAGTTAGTAACTAATTTAACTAAGCAAGAACAGTCTTTTAACTTTTTAAACATTTCAAATAAATAAAAGTTTTTAAATATTTCAAATGAATGCCTAATAATCAATAATCATACTTCATTTGTAATAAAACTACAAAAAGATGGAAAGCAAAACTGAGCATGCACCTTAAGCTGCCCATTGCTTAACATCGCACACCCACTGCTGCAGCTCTTCATCAGATCTGCCCAAGCTTGCCTTAGCAGCCTCGATATCTTCTTTGGCTTCCTTCATCTTTTGCAAACATAGGTGAGATAATACACTTAAATGAATAAGACTCAAAAAGAAATGGATATTCAATGTATGGCTTAAAACAATGGCATATTAAAGGTGTAGTACCTTAATGTACTGTTGAGACAAGTACACATGCAAGTTTCTCTTCTTTTGCTCATTCCATCCTTTGGCATGAAGTGTGATCATATCCACTCGTGCTAAATGAGAAACACACACACACACACACACACATATGGGTGGACATAAGTCTTTCGGTCTGGTTTTCATGAGAGAACCTGGAGATTTGGTTTGGTGCTCACACTGCACATAGTGTGACCCATTAAATACAACTATAAAATAATAAACCAATAATAATAGTAATAAACATATTATTGCTCTTTATTTTACTTAGTTTATTTTAAAAATAAAATAAACAAAATAAAAAAGTGTGATAATATCATTACGTTTTACTATAAAGAAATTAGTATTAAATAAAAAAAAACATGAATTAATTAATTTATTTATTCTATATGAATTTTCAACATTTTTAAACAAAATCAGCACGCTTTCATTTTGGTGGGTTGCTGGCAAGTATGTATGTACACTGCTGGTTTAAGTACTACAAAGTGAAGGTGCACATTAGTGAATGAAATGTCAGTTTGAATGGAAATCTTCTAAAACAATGATTGACAGCTGTCAACCATGCTGATACGCAAAAGAATGCACACACAAATATATATATACACATATGCCTATTTATTTTTACTATGGTTTTTCGCATGCCATTGTCTCAATCTATAGATTACAAAAATACAAGGCTGTGTGCATATGACACTTACCCACCTTACTCATATATTTTGTTGTAAGAGCAATACGTGATAAAAAACTGTTAACTTGTTCAACTTCTTCTCCTATACAATGTAAAAACAAATAAGTTGACTTATTCAACTTAAAATAATTTGTAACCTGGCTGCCTTGAAATGTTGTGTTAAATAAGCTAAAAAACTTATTTTGGTTAAACATATGTTGGAGTTCCTTAAACCTAGAATTAATAGTTGGGATAACAAAGGTGAAGCTGAGTCAACTTTTAGGTTTTTAGTTAGCCCAGCAAGATGAGAAAGTTGTGCTAACCTAAATGCAAGTTGAAACTTTACTTTGTTTTACTTTACTAGTTTGATAGCTATATGTAGATTGTAGACTGCTTTTGGGAGATTTTTTTAATCGTTATTTTCTTGAATACAAATTTAAAAAAAGAAAAAAAATGAAAATACTGAGTAGAGCACAGACCTCCACCAAAACCTCTCACTAGATGGCGCTCTACTGCTAGCATATACAGTTGAGTGACATTTAAGAGAAACAGAAACTGCCCAAAACCTTCGTCAGAGCGCCATGGACTGTGAGCGATACTAGCCAATATCCACAGCCTTAAAAAATCTAAATAGTAGATCATTCGAGGACTTACGATACTCTTTTGCTTTGGGACACACCTTTTCTAATCTCACATACTATTTAGGATGGATAATATGAACGTTTGGACGCAGTTTTGTGCCTGGGGAGTTTCAGTTTGCAACGACTGCACGGAAGCCAGCTGGTTTAGGACATCCGTATTTCAATATACCAATAAAATATGCGACAATTGTTCGCTCAGTGGTAACCTTCTTCAATGTCACAAGTAAGTAAAAGATTTTGACATCTGAGTATGTATCTATTACTTAGGTTCATTTTCAGTAGTAAATAATTCGACACGAATTATTGGTACTGATAATCTCCAAAATTCCAAAGACTTACAGCTAGTGTCTTAAATGACAAACTTGTAATTGTGGGTGTTTTATTATTATATTATTTATATTTTAGCATTTATTGTTGTCAAAGTGGGCCTTGCCTTTGCTTCAAAAAGTGGGTAGGTACAATGCTGAGTGGGAGTGTCACTTTCTATGACTCAATATTGTATAGCAGCAGCAGCAACATGCCATTTTGGGTTTATGTATTCTGAAGCTTTTTCTCTTGTGCGTAAGATGATCATCTTAGCCTGGTTCTTTATCGGCTCTTTATCTACAGGTACGTTCACTTACGGTTACATTTATATTTACATTTATTCATTCAGTCGGCAGACGCTTTCATCCAAAGTGTCTTAGAATTGAGGAATACAACAAGCGATTCAACATAAAGAGGCAAATAAACAGGAATTGCTTGTAAAAACAAACCTTTAAGACTGCAGGATTAGGTTCTATTCAGTAATGTTATATTGCACATAGTATGTGTGGAAACCTCTATTGAGTGTGTTCGGGTGTTTCCGTCCCAAGGTAAATGTTGCACCTGCTAAACGCAGAACAAGACATTGTTCAGATTAGTGTAAAATGGACAGGGAGGGATGAAGGAAAAAGAAAGCACCTTTTATTATTAATTTTAGGATGCAGTCAAATGTTGACGAAAGTGTTTTTTAAGATGTCGCTTGAAAATTGTCAGGGATTGCGGATGACAAAGGGCAGATCATTCTGATGCGCGTTCCGGCGTTCAGTGGAACTAACTACTTAAGCCGGGCTCACACTGTGCGATTTTTAATAGTCCTTTACGATTGTTGCTTGTCAGACAGTACGAACATGATGATCATGTCACACTGTGGGATCTCGTTGTCGTTAATGTCAGACTGTACGACGCGTTAAAAACGGGTGCGCACAAGAAAACCTGTCCGGAGTTTTACAGTATTAACCCATACGCGCAAACACACCCAAATGGAAACAGCGTTTCCTAAAAGCATCGTGAGCAATGGTCTCTACGATCAACTTATCTCACGATGCTTTTGAGAAACGCAGATCTGGAAGGTGATTGCGTGCCTCTCTGTGATATTACGACGAGGCGTCGTTCACTTAAGATATCAGGCTTCGGGTGGGAAGGACTCGTGAGTGGAAGTGAGAGGGTGACCAAATAGCAATATATCTGTTGCGGGACAGATGTGATTTTGTGGGACAATGCGGGACACGTGTGGGACAGATGCATTTACTGCTGTTATGCTTTGTAAATATTGATTTTACATCCTGTCATATGCGCTTACTTAGGGTTAGGGTTCTCTCGCATGTGCGCTTTCTCTCGCACATGCGAGAGAAAGCGCATCCGTTTTGTGTGACAGTGAAGAGATTTCACCTGCATTGCTGAAATGTTTTCTGTGCTACTAGTTTCAAGTATATATTTAAAGTAAATCACTGCCAGTGTTGGAAAGGTTACTTTTGAAATGTAATAGGTTGATTACAAGTTACTCTATTTAAAATGTAATAAGCAGTGTAACTTTTCAATTACTTTATTAAAGTAATGTTACTTATTACATTTGATTACTTTTTGATTACTTTTCTAAATTTCTAATATTTTCAACTGTTAATTATTTTGAAACATTTAAAGCAGGCAGGGTTAACCTTACAGTAGCACTCAACACTGATTATCACTGAATACTTTATCACTTGAATTAAGATTATAATAAGTAAGAGATAATATACATGTTTATTTTGCGATAACAACTGACGGGATGTACATTATCCCATTTATTACACAGATGCTTGCCACAAAAGTAAATAATTAGACATGAAACACTGATCTGAGTTGAAATATTTGAACGCAAAGCTTTCATGATAAAAAACAGTTGCTAGCAAGTGGCAAGTTCAAACTAGACCGACATTTAAGACATACAGTGCAGTCATACCACTTTATAAGTACTGGTACTTACAGTACTAGTTTGTTAGTTATCTTAAAATCCATTGCAGTGTACAAAACAAAATGGCAGCAGCTGCGTTTGTATGAAACAAGAGAGTGAGTCCACGATACCAGGATGACAGAATTGAAGAAATTGTACACATAATATTGAATTGAGTTTTAATATTTTATTAGCTAACAAAATGCAAAGCTTCCACCAAAAAAAATATCAAGCGTATAGTGCCGACCTAAGTTGCCCGGATGAGTCTGTTATTAGCTTTTACCAGTTGTTATCGGGGAATAACATACCTTGGAATGTCACGACTGACCAATCAGAATCAAGCATTCCACAGAGCCCTGTAATAAATTAATTTAAAGCATAACCACCACAAATTCAGACTTAAGACTCCTTTTTTACTTTGAGATCATTCTGAGATTAAATACAGATTTGAAATCATAACAAGAAATAGTTTAATAGCTATGATACTGGTTTTGCATAGACAGGAAACACTGGCATCTAACAATGCCTTGGAAAAAAACAATTAATCTTAAAAAATTAAGTATATGCATGAACTCAAATAGGAAATAAAACAGTTATCGAATGTGTCCTATTCTGTTTCCTAAACTCCTGAAACACTGATGTCTCATTTTAGAGCAGATGTAACCCCCTTTGTAATCATTAGCATTTTCAAAAGTAACTGTAATTTAATTACACATTTCTTCTCAGTAACTGTAACTAATTACAATTACATTTTTTTTGTTACTAAATTGCATAATTCCGTTACATGTAACTAGTTACTCCCCAACACTGATTACTGCACAAATGAAAGGGACATATTTTTATTAATAATTTATTTTGCACAAGACAATAAAGAGTTTTAATTACTTAATTATTAACTTTAGCTAACTCATTGCATGGTAGCTCATGAGTCATGGATGTTATCAAGACAAATTAACTCTATTTGTCTTTTGGATAATTAATTGTAAATTCAAGGCACAGGTAGTTTAGTGTTTTTGTCATCTCCACACTGGTGTGAGTGAGAAGGGTCTGGCTACAGACATGCACATGCATTTTCAGACCTGCACTCTCAGACAACTGCACTCCCGGAAGTAATGTCACTTGCAGTCTATTTTATTAGTATTTTATTTTATTATTATTATTTTTTTTATTAAATCTCTCAACATTTTACAACAGTAGCCAGGTGGTGAAGACAAGAAAAAATAAACTAAATTACAATGCCACTCGCAATCGCCATTTGCACTCTCTGCTACCTGTGACATCACTTGCAATCCACACAATTCATGCGTGTTGCCAATAGAGACAAGATGCTGTGGTGGTTAAACGATTAAAACTAATTTAATAGCACAATGTACAGGGTCTTGCAAGCCATCTGTAGGAAGTAAAGACAAGACCCACAAATCCGTGGCCACAGAACAGCAGAATATGAATGCAATGCAAAGTCTCTCTAGAAAACTATTAAAGGAGAAGTCCACTTCCAAAACAAAGATTCACATATAATGTTCATGTCTTTCTTTCTTCAATTGTAAAGAAATTATGTTTTTTGAGGAAAACATTTTAGCATTTTTCTCCATATAATGGACTGATATGGTGCCCTGAGTTTGAACTTTCAAAATGCAGTTTAAATGCGACTTCAAACAACCCAAATGCAGTTGTGAACGATCCCAGCTGAGGAAAAAGGGTCTTATCTAGCATAACGATTGGTTATTTTCATTTTAAAAAATAGTTTAAATACTTTTAAATCTCAAACGCTCGTCTAGCCTTGCTCTCCTTGAACTCTGTGTATTCTGACTCAAGACAGTTAGGGTATGTTGAAAAAATCCAATCGTATTTTCTCCCTCAACTTAATAGATCATTTCAAAATCATCCTACATCGCTGCACAAGTACCGACACAGTCTTTGTAAAGTAAATATACAAAGAGGATCAAACACTCAAAAAAAGCTAAAACAGTGATACAGGACTATTTTGAAGTTGAGGGAGAACATGCGATGGGAGTTTTTCAACATACACTAACTGTCATGAACTGGAAAAAAACAAGTTCAGGCAGAGTAAGACAAGAACCGATCGTTACACTAGGTAAGACCCTTCTTTCTCGGCTGGGATCATTTACAACCACTTTTGGGATCGGTTGAAGCCACGTTGTGCAGACTTTCACTTTTATACTTGCCCAGCAAACGCTTAATGTGGCAAAACGGACTAAGATGATAAAGACTGTTCTGTAAACCTTATTGTCGACAAACTATATACCAGCAGATATGAACGCGCAGTAAGATATGCATTAAGTGATATGAAAAGGACCAACTCTGTATAGGCAAGCAGAAGAGCCCAGAATGCAATGCGTTAAATAGACGTTTTCCTCCTGTAGAAAATCAATATAGATAAAACACGATGATATAAAAGAGTTGTAGAGATTATTCTATATGGGAAAACGCAAATATACATGGTGTTGCACTTATTCTGGGTTCACCTGATTGTGTGTAGTTGTTTTAATAATGATAGGAGCATATTGAGTTTAGTCTTTATCATCTTAATTCGTTATGCCACATTATGCCATGTTTTGTGGAGGAAAACACTATGTAGCCTACATATACAATATATTAATAACATGTATATCAAATTTGACCTTTTAATAGCACTATCTTAATACATTAAAATTAAGTGTTAATGGTCTACTGGAGGAAAACGCTTAACCAGCCTTTGCGGATCATGTTCATATTCTGGATTCCCGGATTTGTGGGTCTTGTCTTTTTCTCCTACAAATGACATGCACAACTCTGTATGATATGCTATTGAATTAGTTTAAATCGTTTAACCACCACAGCGTCTAGTCTCTATTGGCAGCAAGCACGATTTGTGTGGATTGCAAGTGATGTCGCAGGTAGCAGAGAGTGCAAGTGGGGATTGCAAGTGACATTGTAATTTAATGCAAGTGCAAGTCTGAAGCCAGATCCTGTTGATGTGAGTGGTGACAAACACTTCTGTATGGGCTTCATTTCTGCGGTTGTCTGCCTGTCTGTTATGTGCATGTGTCAAACAATTTCTGCTACACTGAAGTGCTGTAATTAATCTATTACAAATTAATCAGACATCAAATTTGGCTGAGAAATTACTCCCAAAAGATTTAAAGTCATTGTTGTGTAAAGCATCAAACAGACATTAAAGTAGCTTTAGCAAGAAATTTTTGTTTGATTCAACATAAAGGAAACGATGACAAAATTGTCATTTTTGTGTGGGTGAATAATTTATAAGTAATACAAATAATAAGTAATATTTTTTTATTATTATTATTACTATAGAAAAATATAAAAATCATTTTTAATGAAACCATACTATAAATAATAAACTAAAACTGCCAGGTGGTGGTAAATGTCTTTATGATTGAGTCGTCGCTGATTCATTCAGGAGTGAAGTAAATGGCTGTGTTCGAAATGGCATACTTGCTTACTGCCTGCTGCCCAGTACACAGTGCATACTGCCTACTATTTTTTGAAGAATAGCGTGTGAAACAGTATACAGTAAGCAAAATATTTTTCAGAGTAGTATGAGTAGTTATAGAGATGGTGCATATGTCCCTTTGACCCGTCTCCATCCCCCACAGTAAAATAACAACATAATCCACAGTTAAATAACAACAGTAGAGTCATAAACAATCCAACAATCCAGGTATTCAGATGAGGAGAGGAAACAATAGATGGGAAGCAGAACGCAGCAAAACAAAACAAAACAAAACACAAAAACGTTCCAGCAAGAAACGGCAGCAAAACTCGCAGGGCGTATTCTCACCGGAACCAGAAGCTCAATCATTGTAACAGAAGTTATGGCTGACCTATCTTGTGACATATTTCAGAGTGAAATAGGTTTTTGAATGTGAAAAAGTATTATGGGGGACTTGACTTTATTCATCATTATAGTAAATGTATAAATTCAAGGGTGGGAGTAAAGGAGTAGGTATCTTGGTGAATGGGACCTTAAGAGCAGAAAAAGCACCTCTATTATTTCTGATTGTGGCTGTGTGTGTTTTGGGTTTTATATAACAAATGGTTAGACCCGAGAAAGGGGATTTTGAATTTATTTGAATAAACCTAGGTTTATTCAAAATAAATTATTTGAATAAAAATAGGTTTATTTGAATAAACCTAGTCTTTACAGCAGCACATACTGTGTAGCCTATAAAAGCCCTACATATACTTTCCGTAATTCACAGCCAACTCACACCCGTTTTATTTTGAATGCATTTATATTTACATCAATTACAATAAATTACATTACGTAAGGATTAATTGATGATGGGCCATTGAATTATTAGAAAATCATGCACACCCAAGGTGGTTTTGGACCCATAAAAACTATTGGCACAAAAAAATATTTTTCTTTGAGGCTAGAAACTGCCACCATCTTTAAAAATAATAATAATAATTTTATACATAAAAAAACTAATATAATATAAAACATAAAACAAGTTTTCCTTACAAGTAGAAGGATAAATAAATATATTAATCAAAAATACAAATGTGAAATATTTATAAAAACCTAATCTTTTTTTTTTTTAATAGAAGTTTTAAGGTTTTTCATTTTTCAGATAGATCTATCTAAAGGCTACTACAGAAACAGCCTACTACAGACATTACATTAAGTAATTTCAAATTTCGAATTTCGAATTTCAAACACGGAATGCCCATCACCGTTACTCTAGCCCACACCTCGGTGGTAACAACAACACCCAAACATCCATAGTATATGCGTCAACCCAACGCAGAATCGTATTGATAAAGCACTGCAGCTTGTACACCAACATACTGTTCTATCCTTTATCAGAACCTCAAGTAATAACAACGACAAACATTCTCTATTCATCAACACATTTCTAGACAATAGCGAGTGAACCGATAAAGCTGTCAGCCGTTAGCCAGATACCTACAAGCTGCACAGAGTGAACACAACACACACACAACTAAATAGGTATTTTGCATGATACAGAGTAACATTACTTGAGAGCAACACGTTTTAAAGGATTACTCCACTTTTAGAATAAAAATGCCCTGATAATTTATTCACTCCCATGTAATCCAAGATGTTACATGACAGTGTTACATGACATAACACACAACTACTTATTTTGAACGATCACTAGAAAATACAACCATCAATTATTAAACACACTTACAGGTAGAGGTTCAGAGGAGCAAGCCAGTCCAAATAAACTGGTCACTGATCCATCTTTAAAAGTATAGCCTTTGGTGAATCCCGCATTGTACTTAGGATACAGCATCTTCTCGACATCATGTAAACCACATGGAAATTTTACTGTGTTTGTGGGCGGGCAGGTTGTTCGCAAAGTTGTTGAATTTAGATTAAATTTGAATCGGACTCCATTTTGTCATCTAATCTGACTCCATTTTATTATGACCTCGAATTTAGGTTGTCATACGAATTGATTGTTTCTGTATTTGTAATTGTTATTATTTTAACATTTGCTTATTCTGTTTAACTCCTTACTTTATATTTACTCTTTCATTAGGAATCTATGTCGCTCAGGGTGCCTCATGTCGGCCGATTTATATGGGCCCCACGATCACAAACCCTCCAGTCTGATCATTAATCAGAGGTTATGGCTAACTATTTAATCGACCGCCTCATGCTTGTCATGTTTTAAATAGTGGTTCTGTTTAGCCCCCTACAGTCACCTAACAAAATCAGAGGTTAGGGCTAGCACTATGGAGTATGCTAATACTTCAATCGTGTTTTATCTAGCCCCCTATAGTTAGTCTAACTATATAACAACTTGAATAAAGCTGAGACTATAACCAGAGGTTATGGCTAGTACTATAAAATATGCCCGAACCATGCTAATACTCCAATAGTATTTTGTCTAGCCCCCCATAGTTAATGCAACTGCATAACAACTTAACTAAAGTCAATCAGTCAGAAATCTAGAATCTCACCTGATGTGCCCCATGCTCCATCTAACCTGAGATCTAGTATTTACTTAACCCTGGACACATATTTGCGGTAACATACGCCTTCAGTTAATCTATTTGAGAAAATAATTTCAGAGTAAGTCAGAATAAAATCAAATGTAACAATTTATTAGAAGTCAGGTAAATATGTATTATGCCAATTATACAGCCAATTCAAAGATACCAAATAATTACAAGAAATCTCCAAGATGAATCTAGGAGTAAGATGCATACCTGACTTGAGAAAAATACTTTGTACCATGGGCTCATTCTGGCTACAGAAAAGCACCCTGATCTTCTTGCTACACAAGAAGTAAACTATACTTCTTGTGAGAATGAGACCATTGTACCAGACACACAGTGACAGTTCAAATGATACTAAATATGACTATCACTTGTATTCATGTAGAACATTATATTATGCTATTGACCAGTCTAAGTGAGCTGAGTGAGAGGAGATGGGTGAGGGGAAGTGGATGGAAGGAATAGGTGGAAAGGGACTTTTCTCATATCTTCTCTCAGTGAGATGTGGAAACAAATGTCTATATGTTAATACACTGCGTGTGTATTGCCCGTCTCAGAAGATCAACGTGTCTGAGGTAGGGCTGGGTATCGAGTTCGAAAAACCTCTTGTCGTTCGGTACCAAATTTCGATACCTAAGGGGTTATTCTCGTCAACGTCAGTGTGCCAATAAGAATGCAGTACTAGGTGTGTTGGACTAGAAGCGGTGCCGCGCAGATCGGTAGCATACACTAAACGCTCAATGCGCAGCGGCAAAAGTTCAACTAATTTGGAACTAATAAATCTCCAGTGGTGCGCGCCTGTGGTCGACGCAGCAACAAACCGTGCTCATGCATACGAAAGAGTCTGCTCTCTATAGTTCTCTTCATCATGCGCAGAGCAACTGCTAGTTTACACCGGATACATTCAGAGATGTGGCTCACACGTGAGGTTGTAG
Source organism: Labeo catla (assembly GCA_012976165.1). Taxonomy (NCBI): domain Eukaryota; kingdom Metazoa; phylum Chordata; class Actinopteri; order Cypriniformes; family Cyprinidae; genus Labeo; species Labeo catla. Next base: position 38,818 of record VONZ01002239.1, read on the forward strand.
CGTACACCCCCTTAGATGTAAGGCTACGTTTACACTGCTGCGTTTTTGTTTAAAAAATTAAAACAATCCTCATTCATACTGGCATTTCAGAAAAGATATCTGTTCATACTACACGACCGAAAGTGTGCGTGATGCTTTTACTGAAAACTCATTTTAAACCACCAGCGAGTGTTTGGAATAACTTCTGTTTAATGTTGTTGAAATATGTGTTATGTCCTCTGAGTCAGAACAGCGATTGCAGAAGAGAGAAGGCATGTACATACCGGCAGACAGCGCTGTAAGGTACTAGTGCTTGTCAGTAAATTAGTGGAAAATTAATAGAAATTATGATTCTGTCTGAGGTATGCCTTTTAAAACGAACATGCAATAGTGTGAATGTAGCCTAACAGATGTGTAAACTGAAAACATTTTGAGCTTTATTAAAATTATCTTCACTGATTTATTGTGTTGGATATATTTTGTTTCTTTGTGTAGTGACTCAGGAGTCTTTGAATCTGTATAAATAATCTGAAACAAATTATTTTGAGATAATGTAATCTTGTTAAAATTGATTTAATAAAATTGGTATCGAAAAAAGTATCGTTCAGGAACCGGTATTGAAGTCAAGGTATCGGTATCGGCACCGGTATCGAAAATTTTTGAACGATACCCAGCCCTAGTCTGAGGTTCTGTAAACCTTACAGTATCGTGCACTGTCGGCTTCACAACTTTGCAGTAGTTTATGTTCACATACAGCTACATGACACACTGCATGAAAGGTCATATTTGAAAGCGCATAATAGGAGCACTTTAAGTAAAGATCATGTTCCTTGAAGATATCGAAGATACCGAACCATGACATCTGTGTACTGTTACACCCCTACTTAATATGCATTTAAATAAATAGCTTAGTCATGACACTTAAAAAGCAGTTTCTCAACAGTTTCCAAGAAACTACATTCATTACACTTTCCTCTTTCATGCTTCCCCATTTCCTGCCTCTTGTGCAGCTCCATGCTAAACACTCAACTTCAAGATAATACTACCCTCTTCCGCTTGGCCGCAAGGCATTTAAAAAAATCCTTGTTTTTCAATCACACGTTTTTTAATTCCACCACACCAACTTGGGGGTGAGTAAATGATTACAGAGTTTTCCTTTTTGGGTCAACTATCCTTTAAGTAAAAGTATTATCTTGCACAGGGGCGTAGCACCAAATTCTGGGCGCTATGTACAAGCAGCGGCCATGGGCCCCGTAAGCTCGAGGTTCACAACTACCTACAGACACTATATATACTTGGACACCATTTAATACATCAATCAATTGATGCATTTACCCAAAATATTAGCATTTACATTAGTTAACAACATATCTTAAAATTATATTTAAGGAAAATAAAATTTGACTCCTCAGGGGCCCTCCCCCCACTTGGGGCCCTGGTAATTTAGTCCCACTTTTCACCCAACTACGACACCCCTGATCTTGCATACTCTAATACTTAAGCTTTTGAGAGCTTTTGTTCTGAAAAAGAATTTGTCAGGATGGTTTTGCATGAATATTACTGCTGCACTACTGTGTATGTAGCATTTGACTTCTGAATATGTTTGAGGTTGTTAAATATAAAGTTGCCTACTTCATATACTGTTGGGTAGTTTAATCTACAACAAAGCATGTTGTAAAAGACCATATTTTTGTACTGTTGCTGGCCTGTGTGAAGAAAACCACCCCAAAACAAAACGTAGTAGTTCACATTTGTATGAGAATACTTAAAGGGCTCATCAGATGCTAACTTCACTATTACATGTTGGTTGAACATTAATGTGTGTTGGCAGTGAATGTACAAATCTACCCTATTGTGTTAAAAAAAATATGTGCAGTGGTTTTTAATGTCACCATTTTAGTTTTACAAACCTGTCTACATATGATCACCATGGTCCAGACAATAAACTGTATAAAATCGCTCCTTTGTAAGATATCATCAGGGCTCTCAAGTTTTGAAGACAGGCAAGAGTGACATCTCCGGGGGTGTGGAATGGGGGTGTTCCATTAATAATATTATTATTAGTGTTTTTGTTGTTAATATTAATAATTGCTCAGACTTGCAGAAGAAAATATTTGACACATGACACTGACAATTTAACCAAATACAAAGTGTTTATTAAATTTGTGTGTGTGTGTGTATGAGTGCTAGTGTGTGTGTGTGTGTGTGTGTGAGAGAGAGAGAGAGAGAGAGAGAGAGAGATTATGACTGGTGTTGTTTGTTGTAAGTGTTTGTTGCCTTTTTGGACTCCTTTATCATTTGTGGTGTTGGCTCCCATTTGAAACAGTTCGGCTCAAGCCCAGCCATTTTCAGGGTCATGATTGAGGACAATGTCCCGTCCAGAGACAAGCTGTTTCGTGTTGAGGTTTTGTTCAAACCAACCATCGAAAATTAATATGTCAGTCATTGTGTGATAACGAAAATATGCCTAGACTACTTGTTCTGAGCAGATGTTGTCAGTGAACAGGCTGTAAAACTGTTGGCTAAGTAACAGACACTCATGAAAAACTGATGTTAATTATCTGGGAAACATTCTCTAACAGCTGTCAAGTGGTCATAATATTGTTTGTGTCAAACAAGTTGTGAATTTGCTGTAACAGGAGATCATTACTTACTTGGTGCTCAAAGTGATGCTCGGGGCTCCAGTGGTTTCCTCTGTGGGTGAACGAGGAAGATGGTGAACAATTTCAGGATGCTTTTTTTCATTGGTTGTTGCGTTAAATCTTACCCAGATACAATAGTGCTATTTTCTGATTGGCTATTGTGTAGCCTATTTCTTTTTTTTTGATTGGCTGATAAGTGGCAGGCTCGACTAAGAACTCCAGGGGAGACGCGCTTGAATCCTGCCGGTTCCAGAGCGAGAGCGGCGCGGCCAGAGAAATGTTGGGCGCTGCGGTATATTAAATATATTATAAATAGTTTTTTCTGCGTGAGAAATACAATGTGTGGCGGGAGTGCGTGACAATAGACCGAAATGAGTGACTGTCACGCTCAATGCGTGACACTTGAGAGCCCTATTATCATGGCAGCACTGCACCTAAGCGCAGTTAGGAAATGCTGCGGAGACCGATGCATCCTGTGCTTCGAAGGCGTGGTCTTCGACGTCAGTGCACTCGCTCCACTTGCGCTTCACTTTGGGACATTGCTGTAGTGTGTGCTGATGTTCCGTTGGTTGTAATAGAAAAAAGCAAGGAACATTCAAGCGCTGCGTTATTTTGAAGCTGATCTGGGAGATTTTCTGCAACCGTATGAAAGATGAAATTCTTTTCAGCTGTCTTCGTCGTATTAATTTCAGGTAGGTAGACAGTTAGCGGTTAATGGAAAGTTGCTTGTTTTTTATTCAACTCTAAAACTGCACTGTCCGTTTACGGTGTTAGGATTTGGGCTTGCTTTTTTAAGAAGCCGTTTAAAGATTTAAGCAGTCGCGGCAGTGGCGGTGAATCGGTTAATGTTAGGTGTCGAGTGGGACCGGGACCCCACCGGGCGGTTCGCCGCTGTGCTCGGCAACAGCATCAGTTTCCCCGGCCTGTTGAAATCCGTGCCTTAGTCGCGAGTTGTGACAGTGGTAAACGCTGTTCTGTTTGTGTAATGTGTTTATGTGTGTGTCAGAGGATCTGAGGCTCCGATGATGCTTGCGAGCATTATTAACGTTACCTCCCCAGCTCTCTGCGCCGCGCGCCTGCTTTGTGCCTTTTTTAGAGTCATGACAGATGCGCTCAGTCCTCTGCGGATGCCTCACAAAAGTCTTGATTTTCACATCGGGTCTTAAGTCTTAAATTGCTTTTCCTTGAATTGAGGACTTGAAAAGGTCTTAAATAATATCAGAAAGTCTTACATTCATATGGTAATGACATTACTTTTCGTGAGGGATTGTTTTGTTAATTTTAAAGTGAAGCGAAAGCGTTCTGCTTCATCTGTCAGTCACCCGAAGAAGAACTTGTCGTTTTAATTTCTTTATAGTAATCATTTAGTTCAATTAGAGAACACATAATACAATTACTGAACTGAACGGCTGCTCAATGCAGTGTGCCGAACGACAGTCGCATCACAGATCAGATTTCATTTATAGTTTGACTTTTTGTCAAAGTTTATTTTTTGTACTGGAAAATAATGTTACATTATGATTAGAGTCAAACCAACAAAATCTCGATCCACCACAAGGGGAGCCACCAGAGCTGTACATGTATATTTTCATAATTTATGTTGTTCACTTGTAAAAAAAACAAAAGCAAACAGACAAAGATATTCATGCATAACCTGTTCACAGTGCTTTTTCTGCTTTAACACTCAGTACTTGGTAGCATTTAGAATTGGTCTGATGCATATGATAATAGACGTTATCTCCAGAAAAGTAATATTTTCTTTCCTGTCCAGGAGATTTCATAAACAGGACAGTTATACTTTAGATACTGATGAAGGAATTATTGTTCATTTACATTTTCTTCAAGTCAATTCAATTCATAATTCATATATATATATATATATATGTGTGTGTGTGTATATATATATATATATACACACACACAATTATTATTATTAATATTATTAACTTTTCCCCTTCATCCAAGATATTCATGTCTTCTTTTTTCAGTTGTAAAGAAATAGTTTTTTGAGGAAAACATTTCAGGATTTCTCTCCATATAGTGGACTTTTGTGGTGCCCGGAAGTTTGAACTTCCAAAATGTACTTTAAATGCAGCTTCAAAGGACTCTAAACAATCCCAGCTGAGGAATAAAGGTCTTATCTAGCAAAACAATCTGTTACTTTCTGAAATAAATTAATATTTTTACACTTTGTAACAACAAATGCTCATCTTGTCTATGTTTGCGATGCATATACATACTCTGTGTACTCTGGTTCAGTACAGTTAGGGTATGTTGAAAAACCATCTAATTTTCTCCTTCAGCTTTTTTTTTTTTTGTAAACAGCATTTGATCTTCTTTGCACATTCACTTTGTGAAGACTGTGACTTCTGCAGCAATGTAAATGCATGCATATTTGTAAATAATATTACTTTACTTTATTGATGGTGTTGTTTTTGGAAGATAAAAACTTGGGAAACACTGTTCTAAAGCATTATAAATACTTTCCTTCCCAAACAGTGTGTGCTGCGTGGAATTTGGTGGCAACTGATGGAGAAAATGTTACCATACCTTTGGGAATTGCTGAACTGGACAGAGCTGATCAAGTGACGATAACTTATACAAGAGAAAAAAAGAAAATAAAGATTGCGCAGCACTGTTGCTGTGTCCAGCGTGGGGACTGTGAAGTCGTGAAAACACCGGGAGTCTTACTGGAAGTTAAAGAACGAACATTAACTCTTCTAAATGTCAGCTGTAAAAACTCTGGTCTCTATGAAGTAAAAGTAATCAGAAGAAATAACACGTCTGAGATACAAAAGGCTACACTTGTTGTCAACAGTAAGTAAGCTTTTACAATATTTCTGTTTATCTGTATCAGTTTTATGAGAAAAAAAGTCATGTAAATAGTAACAATTGTGTTCATAAAGTCATAAAAATAGGTTGATGTCGTTTTGGAATGTGTTCAGATAACAAATGATCCTTTAGGTGCACATTTACCATTGCTCGACGAAAATTTGCTGGCGAAATCCAGTTATTTCAATAGAAATCTGCAAGTTCAAAAAAATTTTGTCATTTTGCGTGTGTTCAATTTAATTGGTCAGGTGAATTTGACGTGCAGACCAGCAGAAAGCTGCTTGATTTGAAAGGGACTTCTGTGTGAACTGTGCTTCAAAGATGTCTATTGGCAATAGACAACAGGCCTTTTTTGCCAGCCAGATGTTGCTAAATAATGTGACTGCACCTTTAGAGTTTGATTCAAAAAGAGTAAAACTTTTCTGTTCATTTGGCAGAGGGTAACAGCTGCTAAAGTAGGACCAGTCAGTAATGTTTTAAGGTGTTAATTAGTGAAGGATCATTTGATTTGCAGTTTATAATCCTCTAACTATTTTTCTGCCTCTTGTATCTTACAGAATGTCTATTTCCCTCAGAGCCACCAAAAACCTCCATTTCAAAACCTCCACAGTCATCCATCTCAGAACTATCCAACATATCTGAACGCCAAAGGCTTTTTGTAGCAATTTCTCCACTTCTGTTCATCACGGTGGTCCTTTGTTTGTTCTGTAAATGTGTGAGGGCAAGTATTACTTAAATTTGTTCTTATATTGATGGAATTTAGTAGTCTAATGTTCAGGGCTGTATTCACTAAAATGCTTAAGGCTAAAACGTAAAATTATGAGTAATTCAAGCATTTAAACACTAAAAGTAGCTCCTAAACACAGAACAGTTTACAAGTCTTCCTGATGATCCCTGTATCCCAAATGACTGACTCAAAAATTATCTGAAACATGATCTGGCTGCTCTTATCAATCCATGTCAAATATATCAGATCATTACAATGACATACACACCTTATAACAGTGTTTCCCAACCCTGTTCCTGGAGGCACACCAGCAGTGCACATTTTGGTTGTCTCCCTTATCTGACCAGTATATTTCTGATCCTCGAGTCTCTACTAACGAGATGATGAGTTGATTCCGGTGTGTTTGATCAGGAAAAGTTGGTGTAGTGAAAATGCGTAGTGTTGGTGTGCCTCCAGGAACAGGGTTGGGAAACACTGCCTTATAAGATATCACCTAAATCTCTAAGGTGTTTTAACTTCGAGATGCAAGTACATTCACCACAAAAAATGTCTTTTCTCTAGACATGGTACATTGAGCATAACTGTGTAATCAGATCACCTGAAACAAATATTAACAGGTTTATAGGGTCAAAGAGCAAATTGCTGTTCAGGGGTTCGTTTCCCAAAAGCATTGTTAGCCAATTATGTTCACAAGTTCCGTCGTTACCAACATAGTTCAACGATTCAGTGTTTCCCGAAATATAGTCCAAACGAACATTCGCAAACAGCGTCACAAACTTACGTGGTTAGAACTACAGCTCTCGACATGTTGTTAGAAGCTCCTTGTTAGTGAGACATACGGGCACAATAAATTATGCTCTTGGGCACAATAAGCAAGCTAACATGCAGTACAATCTATATCTTTCACTCAATCTAAATATAAATGCATTTTAATCTATGTATTTTTAAGCTTCCTCTGCAAGCGCTGTTTTAAGTTAAATAACATAAGTTATTACTCGGTGACGTCGTTAACAACGGCCCTACAACTAATGAACCAATGTGGTTCAAATGACGGAGATGTGACCGCGTTCGGAAAACAGTCGTGACTAGCTAGTTCATTTCCACAACAGTGCATCATACTGTGGAGGTTAATTAGCGAGTTATGTCGTTGTACGGGAAACACACCCCTGCACAACATTTTGATGGTGGCCAAAACATTCATTTTGATTGGAATTGAAACATTTAACTTGGTTACTTTAATTCACCTTTTGTCAACATTTTAAATATATTTAGCTCTGAATAGTGCATATCTACCTAATTTTGTTTCAAGTTTGCTTGCAACATATAATCGTTGCTGTAATTAGTGTTCACAGTCTATTTGATAACATCATTATCTAACTAATTTTTTACTGTACATTTTTGCCATATGGACATCAACCTGACATAGTCACCACTGATAAGCTACTAGTAAATGTATTATAGAAACTTTAATTTTCTGTAAAGCTGCTTTGCAATAATTTTGTATCGTGAAAACCACTATAAAAGTAAACTTGAATCGATTTGAATTAAAAAAGTTGATGGCCTTTATTACTGAATAGTGTCCCTGGTGAAAATAACAGCATATGCCGTTAGGTTGGTTTTGATGCTGGTTTAAGCTGGTCCTTTGCTGGCTTTTGCTGGTCATGTTGCTGGTCAAGGACCAGCATGAACCAGCAAAGGACCAGCATAAACCAGCATCAAAACCTACCTACCAGCATATGCTGTTTTTTTCACCAGAGGTGGTGCAATTGAATATGTTAATAACTAAATTATTCGCTTGTTTTTGAATTTTTAAAATGATGCCAAAGAACGTGGTTAACATGTATAAACCTGAAATGTGTCATTTTAGCTTTGTCTACAGCACCTGTTTATTTGATTTGATTTGCGTCTTGTAATTGTGTGTTTGTGTGTTAATTGTCAGAAACGAAAGTCAGTAGCTGACGTATCACATGACTTTTCATAAAAGGTATTGTACTTTGCCGTGTGGGGCCTCACTAAAGTCAGTTTTCTGTTGTTGTCTTTACAGACCCAGTATCTTCAAAAAAAAGAAAAAAGAAATTCGGTGATTGTGTAGCAGTCTCCTCGAAAACTTGTAGAAGAGACACTAAAGATCAGCTCATGGTTACCTGACTTGCTACTCAGTGTTTTAAAACAGCAAATACTAGTGATGCACTGATGTCCGGTTACTCAGAATGACATCTTCTGATACAGATGGTAATGTCTTCTGCTTTGTGCTGTATGGTTTGCGTTTTCTTATGCTGTAAAATGCTTCAGCTACAGGCCTATATGCCAGTTTGAAGAAACACAATCTCTCCCAAGCAATACTTTCAAAACTACAGCGTCTATTTTCAGATACAATAATCACACTCAGATAGAAAAAAGAAGATGGTAAAGCACATAAAAAAATTGCACATAAAAAATATTGCATTAATTCCTACACAAACCATGACTGGCGGGGGATGCAGTCGGCCCTGAACGCTGTTTTTAAGTAAAGATAATTGTTTTTATCAGGCAAAACCTGTTAGCATATACTAAATAACATTTCAAACACTTAGCCTTATTCAGACTTTTGGTCCATATCTGATTTTTGTGATATCTGGAATCCGATCACATTTAGTTAAACTGTATGAACACCAGAGACATCCTTTGTCACATTTCAACAGCTAAAAGCGAAACTAATGCAGATTTACCATAAAAGGAAAGACAATCTATTATTTACATCTGATACACAGATAATCAGATTTGGAGGCCAATGAACGTGCCAAGCTATCACAAGTATTTACAAATATCCTCAGGGTATCTTTTAACCATTATTTTGTATGACTCTTGTGGCATTGTAGTTGTACAGGCTGTAGCTTTAGATTTTCATTAGTGCTTTCCAGTTTTTTGTGCCTTATGAATCAAATGTCTGTGCTACTGTATGACAGCATATAAATGTATATTCATTCCTTAAAAATGATTATTAGTGTTTTTAATTTAAACAGAATGTATATTAATTTATTCAGTGTCCTGCTGATTTCTTATATCTCTCTCCCTATATTTTAACCCATCATCTGATGGGTTAAATAATGCACTTGGTCAGCAGTTTTTATTCTCCTATATTTGCGTTAGATATAATCATAGTTTTAAGTGCAAGGCTTAACTGACTTCCTATGTTTCTGTTAAAAACTGATAATCAAGTACATGGTGCAACATATTCCAAATGCTTCAGCAGATAGAGAGATATAGCTGTGATTTCTCTGTTCTGTACTTCTAAAGCAGTATTAATAAAACACTCCTCATCTCCACCCAGACTCCCAATCTCTTCTTTTGTGATCCATCAAATACAAATTTGTCATACATGTATATAAAATAATCAAATAATACAGACTGAATTTATTTTGTGAAAGTATGCATTTATAGATTCATAAGAATTACTCTGCACATGCAAAAGCTGGTTTTATGACATTACACTTCAACATTTAGACCAATAATTTAGGAATAAACTGTATTTTTATAAACTAACATTAACAAGGATTTTTTAAATGCTGTAAAGAGGAGCAGCCTGAAGAAATGATAAACTAGAAATTTAATTAAAAACAGAAAAGATTTCATTTTTTCTAACATTTCTATCACTTTGAAGTTTTGCTCTTTAAATATAGGTTTCCTGAAACAATTTGTTTTTGGTTAATTGAATCATTAAAATGTAAAATATAAATAATTTTAAAATAAAAACAAATCAATTAAAGCACTAAAAAGATTAAAAAAAAAAAAAATAGTATTCATTTACCTTCATGCATTTTAGCTGAAAGTGGATCAGCTGACAAAAAACGCACTACAAATACCTAATATTTCCAACAATTTCACATTTGTTTTTTTAAGTTTTGAGGAGGTGTTCAGAATAAATTGATTTATTTTGTTTTCTAGGCAGTCTTAAATTGTTAAATTTAGATTTGACTGCAGCATCTTTATATTTTATATATTTGATTCACAGTTGTAACTGTGTTTTTTGTCTTAACTGTCAGATCTCTTGTCAGTGTCTCTCTATATTTTGAGAAAATAGATATTTATGTACCACACATTTATCCTAAATCTTTGAGTGGTTGACTCATCAGATTGTTTAATGCAAAAATATCATAAATGTTAAAAAAGTCTCTTTTAGAAATAGAATGTGTACAGCTGAGATGTCAAGGATTAATAAATGGTGCAAAAAAAGAGCAGCAGCTTGAAACTAGAAATTCACATTTTCTTGACTTTGTATTAAACAGGTTATGTGATTAAAATGATTGTAAAAAGATGCCATTCTTCTTTTCCATCATGAAATTGTTTGATTGAATAAAATCATTAAATTTACCTGCATGAATTTGGCTCAAATGGTTCGGCTTATTTTAAAAAGCCAGAAAACAAGTCAAAAAAAGTCATAGGTAGGTTGTCCTATGTGTCTACCAAATTGTCTTGAACATGAGATTTTATCAATATGCAGACATGCACATTGCTGAGCATACAGATGCCGCAGTTGGGGTCTGCAGGAGATTATTTCAGCCCGCAAAACACAAAGACACTCAGACACCCAGAGTAAGCTGGTGTATGTCTAATATTTTGACTGGTGGAGTTACAAGTTATCTGACTCCACACCACACCAGCCCAACTACTCCACATTTATGATAGACTACAGCTTCATGTTACCTAAAGTCTTCATTTATAGCTAAGCCAGCATACTCATAACAGCTTTTAACAGTTTGCTTTGTGCATTCAGTTTAACAACACAGAATAAACTTTATCATTCAAATGAACTGTGTACATGTTTTAAACACTTCAGCTAACTTATAGGATCAAACAAAACCTGAATTTCTAATTTACTTTGTTCAAAATATGTTGCATAAAATTCTACTGGTGGGATTTATTCTTCATCACAAGTGTTCATAATATCACCAGGCTGCCTTTTGGTTCTAGTTTTGGTTTTTGTTTCTTCAGATGGATGAAGAAGTGACTTTGTGGCATTAATTAGGCAGATCGTAGATTTAGATTTGTGCTTTCCAGTTCTGTGTGCCATATAAATCAAATGTTTATTCTGATCTGAAAGGTATATGAAAGTATATTAATTCCTAAAAGAAAAGAAAATTTTGCATTTTTGTGCCATATATTTTTCTCACAACTTTGACTGGATGACTGGCGTTTTTCCATCTGACTGGTTAAATAATTGTCAACTTAATTTCAACTTACTTTGAGATGACAGTCATTTTGTGATACAATACACATTTTTTCGTGTTTAAGATTGTGGCAAAATCTCACTTGTAGTCAGTCAGTCTGTTCACAAACCTACTTCAACCAGAATGTGAAAAAACACTTGGCTGAATTATAGACACTTGTGCCTGCCACAAGTTACTGTCAAACCACAAGTGCAAACCTTATTATTTGGTGCTGATAAGTACACACTTTTTTTTCCCCCATTCTAAACCACTTCCTTCCTTTCTAAACCAAGTCTTCTAGTTTTGTGCATATTTACACAAACAATAGTCACTAATCAGATGCCATACAGCATTTGACTTCTGGATTTACAAAAATCATTTCAATTTTAAGAAGTGTGTTCTCAATATTTCAACATTGCTTCAACTCACTCCAAGACCATCAATATATTTATTATTGCCCTCCTTCATCAAATTTTAAAAATTAAATAAATAAATAAATATTTTAATATTTTAAATATTAATGAAGATTTTCAGTTATGCAAGTCGCTGTCTTCTGACAAAGGCTCATAATTCTCACAGCTGTTCAGATACAGTTATTTACAACATGAGGCAGAAGACGTTCAGTATCTTAGAAAGGTCCACTGACAGGCTCTCGTGAGCTTTGCTCAAAGCTTTGTTGTCCTGGTTGCCAATGGCTAAAATAGAAGAAATATGAACAAACTATGATTGGATGACAAGTTAGCAAATACCCCTTTATGAGTTTTTGTGATTTTTAAGCAATATCACACAAGCAGTGGCGCAGGCAGACTTTTATTTTTATTTGGGCCTGGCCAAGACTGAGTGGCCACTTTTACTTAGGGCACTTCATCTTCCTGCTTCTCCTCATAGCCAAAATCAAACTAAGGAACACAACATTAAGTCTATTTCCGGATTCAATCACATTTCGTGTGATTCAACTACAATAAAAGTACAGCGCTCCTCACAGGCTCAGTACAGAAGTCAACTAGTGCTGCTGTTGAATGAAGGTCTGGTGTTTGTGTGGAGATCACAAGAAAATGAGAAAGAAAAAAATTATGAATGGCCATGTATTTGCCATTGCGGGCATTATAAATCTGCTTACCTGCTCTTGATTTGGACTGGACGGTGTCACTGTTAAACCAGTGCAAAGGAGATGTTTGACTATTCACAGGAGTTACTTTTTAATAATAGATTAGATCTTAATGAGAGACAGGTGAGCATAATCAGAAGCTAAGGAAATTAACCAGGGCATGGTGAAATCTAAAATTGTATGGGTGAACAAGAAATCAAGAAACACTAACAAAAACACCGTTAAACAAGACATAATCCTGACAGACAGCACAAGACTACAGAATAGAGGATGAGGTTTAGTCATTAACCTTTCACAAAGTAATGCTATAACATTTATAAGAGCACTAGACAATGTCCCTATCATATAGCAATGCTTGTTGCATGAATAGTAAACAAATATTAAAATTATTTACAAAAACTATAGTAAAGTATTAACACATTTTGATGCAATAAGGTCTAATTTAACAATATCCATCCCCTACAAAAAAGAGAAAATGGCCTTTAGGCTTTTTTGTAGCCAGGAAAGGGGTCTATAGAACATTTACAGGTTCATTTTATGGATTTAATTTTTGTTTTATTTTAATAAGATGAAAATAAATATAGATACTTTATCACTAGAAATAAACTGAAATAAACCATACAAACTATAAGCATGCATAACACATCAAAGTGTTGTGTAATCATTTAAGATGTTTAATCGTTAAACTTTTTAACATTTGCAATGATAAGCAATGTATAACACAACAATTCATAGTACAACAGTTACAAGAATTACCATAAATCCATGTGTCTTTATTTATTCACACTTATAAGTAAGGAAAATTACATAGTATGGTAATGATGCTCTTATTTTGCCTCTCACCACCAGGTCATCATCCTTTACCTTCAATAAATGTCAAGTAGGCTATTTAGCACACTTTCTCTTATAAAGACATACTTCTCAAGTATGGCATTTAATTTATTTGTTTGTTTGTTTATTGATTTATTGATTGAATGATAGATTGGTAGGTCCCACATGGAAAGAACCTATATGAGGATATATGCGCATATATGAAACCTATATGCAGTATATATGCACATATATGATAATATATATGCTGCATATATGCGTATATATGCCACATATAGGCAAAATTGAGGTGCATATATGTGCATATACAGGCCATATAGGTCTCCTGTATTGCTTCTTTATATCCACAAAAAAGCCCTATATGTACATACAAGATATGTCTCCTATATAGCTCATGGCAGGATCTGGTCATTTTAGCTCATATCTCACTTTGGCAACTGTCATACATGATGCCTAGCTCATATTTTCTATTATCAAGGCAATAACTAAGAACTAACTAAAAAAAAAAAAATGCAAAAAACTTATGTGCGAACACGTGAAATTGGTATCACATGTAATTGGCATGTTATGGAATTTACCCACATGGAAATAATATATAAACATACATGTTTTAATATAGGTTTTGATATAGGTTTTTAATATATGTGACATATATAAAATTGGCCGTTTTATATATGTCACATATATTAAAAACCTATATCAAAACCTATATTAAAACATGTATGTTTATATAGGTTATTTCCGTGTGGGGTATGCTGTAACTTTCCCCAATTCTGTAATTCATGAATGTAGTCCACATGTTTCTGTAAAGGGGGCTTGTTAGTGAGACTTAAAAGGACTGTATGTAAGTTCTAATTGCCGGCTCTTATTTGTGTGGTAATCACTCCCGGGTGTCGGTCAGGACACAGGAACCAGACCAATAGTTGAACTGAGGGTATTTAATGAACAGTTGGAGTAGGCATGGGCAAACAGTTTGGCTGTTGGCTTTATATTACAGTATACTGGGTATGTGTGTGTGGTTCTGAAATTAAACAAATAACAAATATAAGTCTCAGCATTACAAATTATTATCCATATACATTCTAGCAATAGCTAAACAGTAAATAAACTAACAGTAACGTGCAAATAACTACCAGCATCATTAAAGTAATATTAACTGACGCTAAGCACTATCACATTCGAAAACGTGACTAAATATGAAGTGCGTCACAGATTTTAGCGAGTATTACTGATTGAACAACTCAAAGTATTCAACTATACAATACACAATATAGCAGAAAACATTTCGTTAGAAAGGGTAAACATAATACACGCTGTGTGTAAACAATTAACGAGTGGAAGTGACATGAATCTAGCAATGCGTCATCTAGACATTCGCAATAAGTCACAATTTAGCACAAGATAGCACACAAACACGATAATCTCAGTTATTAAATAGAAAGTGAAAATAGAAACTTACTTTATGGCATCAACGCACACAATATAAAGCTAGATTAAATCTCCGAACAGCACGACCACTCTCAGTTGCACAGTCCCACGTACTGCAATCACCTTTCTCATTAGCGTAACTCTGCGCATAACAGTACCCTGCTCATTGCTTAGTGCGTGCACTCAGGTTGTGTTGAAGCACATCCGTCTGCACCAGAGTTGCGCATACGCGATCGCTCAGTTCTCTATGCAGCCTTCCTTACAGGGCTACAGGACTAACTAGCATTGTTTTTGTTGTGACTTAAACTAGATTAATGTTAGTCATAAATGCTTAGTATACTGTTTAATTCATTGTTCTTTATGTCTATGAAAGAATTTCTACAATTTTACACTGAGATAAGCATTCTGGCATCTCTGTTGTCAGAAGTGCATGACATTTGAGGCTGAGATTAGTCATGCAGTGAACACCCATGTGCTCGGCATTAGAGAACAACAGGAAATAGTTAAACCTATGACTCAGAGTAGTCTGAATGTAGTGGCAGAGACTGAAAAACTGAGAGAGAAAGGTCTGAATATGACCAAGCGTCATAATGTTCACAGATATTCAGGTACAACTGCTCACAACAAATAATTCATATTGAGTATTTTGGTACTGTCCACATTAGTTTGCATTTATTCAGTGCATTTGCATTAATAATACTAATTTTATATTATTCAAATTTCTATGGCATTATTATTACCATCTTCATTATTATTGTATTCTAATTGTTTGCCTTCTTAAATACCAGTGCGAATGTAATGTAAACCAAGACAACATAACATAATTAAAAGAGGGTTGAGTCCCTTAAAAGTTCAAATACAAGTAAATAGACTTTTTTTTCTTTGTTCAGTTTTGCACACTGAACATGTGTTGGAGCTCTCAATTCAGATCCCATAGTCTCAAAATCTTGTGGAAAACACTGTTCATACACCAGCATAATATATTAAAATTTGTTTTAGTTAAAGTTGTTCATGCCAAATATATATGTCTTATGTAATCTAAACATATAGCTACATATCAGAGAAATGTTTCATCTTTTTAGATGGCAGGAGTGGAAAATTTTACATTCTCAAAATGTGTTGTGGTATGGTTTCAGAATGGTTAACAATTAGAGGGGTTCTGAGACCGCCCCTGCTGAATTTGTCCATCTCCCAAAGTATGTTTGTTTTTAACATTTAACACTTTTATCTGGAATGTTCAAACTCCCCTGTCGGGCAAATGGGGTATAGCAGGCGGAATATGGTCACAAGAGCAGCATTTACTTTCGGCTATCAGCATCATATCCTTTCAAGTTTCTTCAGCCTGTGTCTATGTCTGCCGGCGAACATCGAGCATGAACACAAATACAACAAGTGAGTCCTATTTCATATATTTCAATTATCAAAATTAAAAAAAAAAAACGGTAAAAAGGAATAAATAAATAAGTGGAGCAAAGTTTAAAGTAGTTTGTGCAAAATGTTTTGATCTTTTTGGGAGACATTTTCCAAAAAACTTTGAATTGATAGCGAATGGACTAACTAACGATGACTTCTACAGCATTTATTAATCTTAGATAGGCCCAATGTTAATTTCAACATTTGGCCTACTGTTTCAGAAATTAACTGCATTTTTATTAGCTAACATTAACAAGGATTAATGAATTTTGTGAAAAGAGAAGCAGCTTGAAGGTCAAGAGACAAAACGATTAACTGGAAATATACATTATTTTGCATTAAATAGTTTCTGTGATCACTTATTAAAAGGATGGTCACAAAGGAGGTTCAGGGTTATTTGAATTTGAATTTGATGGTGTACGCACACTAAGCGTTTTGAACCGTGCCCGATCGTTTAGCTGTCCTGTGCCCGGTTGGAAGAGGTGGGCCAGGGCACAGTTCGTTTGGGCTTGAGCGGGCGCGGTACGCATGTAGTGTGAGCGCTAACCGCGCCGGGGCACGGGACAGATACTATTGTGTGTGCACCACTGTCATCATTACGACCGCAAACAACTATACCAGAGCCGGCCCTTCCTATAAGCGAACTATCGGCTGCATTAGGCCCCGCTGCCACAAGGGAGCCGGGCCACTAATAGTCCCAGTCATTACGTTGTAAAGCGCCAGAGCCGGCCCTCCCTACACTCTCAGAAAAAAGGCACAGTTCTGTCGCTGGGGCGGTACCCTAAGGTACAAAAGTGAGAAGGTACATCTTTGTGTCTTACTTACCCCTAAACAGTACATATTAGTACCTCAAAGGTACATTTTAGTACTTTTAAAGTGCTCGCTCCCACCACCTGCCCCTTCCCTGGACTCATTTATTTTGGAAATATGTAACGAATCTGTCCTTTAGGCGCAGAAAAAAGGGGGAAATAAGACGATGAAAAAAAAACAAGCACAAGGTAATTTTTAGTAACATAATTTTATTGAAGTGGCAACGTTATGTTGACGTTAAAGACCTAGTGTGGTCTTTATTGAAAATAGATAATTAAAGATTAATAAACATTGTATACTATATGAAATACTTAATCTTTGCATGGTTTTACAGACGAGGCTTAAGCTATAGTCCCAGTCTAAATTGCATTATTGAGCTGCTTTAACTGAAAGTGTCTTGCACTGGCATATGTGTAAAATGTGCAAAATGTTTTAGATTGTATATAGTTGCTGGTTTGCGATGGCAATACTCCATTATTCACTGCAAGGCAAGGCCCCAAAATGATCCTTCTTAGGGCCCACAGATGTACAGGGCCGGCCCTGACTACTACACTACACTTTTAAATTAATTTAATTCTATCAAGTATAATTTGGTTCTCACCTTTTTGATGAACAAAAGTAAAGCTGCAAATTTCATTAACGTCATTAACGTCAGCAGCTTTTCACTCGCTTGGGCTCAGTTTAAAATAGTCCATGTGACAACAGAAGATTTGTTGAATAAAGTCGTTATTTTTGTTTTCATTGCACAAAAAAGTATTCTCGTAACTTTTCAACAATGTCTTTAAAAGGTTTCTGGACCTTGAAGGACCCTTGCTATCTATGCAGAATTAATGACAAAAATTTTCATTTTTGGGTGAACTGTCTCTTTAAAAGTTCAAATCTATTGTAAAAATCTAGCCCACCAGATGGTGCTTCACTGCTTGTATAAGTAACTGTTAATGTTACTGTACAGGGGCTGCATTCACACACGTGTGTCCATCAGTGCTCTCCTGTCTGTCTGCTGTCTGGAAGATGCTGACTTCTGTCTTTCCCTGTGGGGGTATGTTTTTCCTTGAATGAACCTGTTATTAATTTATTAACACAGGTTTGTTTTTGAAAGAAGTTAATACACTGTTTTTACGTGGTCATTTTCATCTTTTATTAAATTTACAGCCAATGGTGGCACAGAAAAGGACAATCACTCTGTGGATTTGTCTCTCTCTGTTGAGGAGACCCAACCAGAACCAGTCCAGAGTTCAGTGCGTCCATGTCCATTCACTCATTGAGGATGATGAGGATGATGATGCCTGATGAAAATGCACTTTTTTCTTGACTTCATATGAAATGGTTTCTGTGGTCACAAAGGATGATCACAAAAATAAGACTTCATACCTTTATTTCCTTTTTTTTTTTCAATTTTTACATTTCCATCTGTATTTCCCAAAACTGAAAGGTATGCTGTAACACTCCCCAATTCTGTAATCCATGAATTAACCCGAGTCCACATGTTTTTGTAAAGGGGGCTACATGACTAACTAGCATTGTTTTTGTTGTGACTTAAATTAATATTAGTCATAAATGCTTAGTATACTGTTTAATTATTGTTTTCAATAATGACAACTGAAACAACTGTTTATGTGTTTATTTGCCCTTCCCCTTTAAGAACATAAAACTGTTAAGTTCTGAGATCATGTTATGAAGAGAACTGAGTATGTGTGTGCACGATGTCATTCCCATAAAAACCTGCATGAAACTTTAAGGAAAACAAGTTCTTTTGTCACTGGTCATTATTGTCTCCTAAGCAAAATAGACACTTTCATTTTTACATTTATACCCATGAAATAATTTCTACAATTCTTTAAACATTGGGCATGAGCTTTGAGGCTGAGAGTCATACAGTGACACATCCATGTGCTCAGCATTTATTAGACCTACTGTAAGGAGAGTACAACAGGAAACAGTTATGAATCAGAGAAGTGTAAATTCTAGTGGCAGAGACTCAAAAACAGAATGAGAAAGGTCTGAATATGACCAAGGGTCATAATGTTCACAGATATTCAGGTACAACTACTCACAACAAATAATTCATATTGAGTATTTTGGTATTGTCCACATTAGTTTGCATTTATACAGCGCAATTGCATTAATAATACTAATTTTATTATTATTTAAATTCCTATGACATTATTATTATCATCATCATCATTATTATTATATTCTAATTGTTTGTCTTCTTAAATACCAGTGTGAATGTAATGTAAACTGAGGCAACATAATTAAAAAGAGGGTTGAGTCCCTTAAAAGTTCAGATACAAGTCAATGCACAGACTTTTTTTTCTTTGCTCAGTTTTGCACACGTGTTGGAGCTCTCAATTCAGACTCCATAGTCTCAAAATCTTGTGGGAAACACTGTTCATACTCCAGCATAGCTGTTACGCGGAGTGAGAGACGTGAGGCGAGCGGATCCACTTGCAAGCTTTTATTACATGGACGAGACAGATACATGGTCGTGCAGGCAGGGTCAAACAACAGTAAACAGGAATGTAGGAGGCGAGACGAGAGAATAGTCCAGGAAGATGAGCGATAGTCCGAAAAGGCAGGCGGCTAGACAGACGATAACGAGATAACCAGGCGGGAGAACAAAAAACTAGGAACTAGGAACAAGAAACTAGGCAAACGCTAACAATACAACAATTCAACAATCCGTGAAGAGCACTGGGAAGGACCGGGGCTTTATAGAAAGCCTGATTGGTCACGGGGGCTGACGCAATCAGTGCGGTGGAGGATGGGAGATGAAGTCCGGGGTGTGATGTAACAGTCAGTGAGTGATAAGGTGAGGGTGACATCTGGTGGTGAGCGGACAGCAGGACACCGACCAGATTCGTGACAATAGCATTATAAAAATGAGTTTTTAGTTAATGAAGTGGTTCATGCCAAATTCGTACGGCACCTGTCTTATGCAGGCTAATTTAAACATAGTATACATCAGAGAAATGTTGCATCCTAGATGGCAGGAGTGAAAAACTTGACATTCTCAAAATGTGACTAAAGAATTCTAAAGAACTTCAGAATGACTAAAGAACAATTAGGCAGGTTCACTTCTGGCAGGTCCCGCCCCATTCACGCAAAGTTACAGGCTCTCCAAAAATATGTTTGTTTTAGGCTAAATGGAGGACGTTTTGAATGGTGAGCCGACATTTCCCAAATACTACCAGTTAGTGCCGGCATGCTAGAAATTCCCGTTGAGTCTGAACCGTATTGCACTAGCAGCATCATTTCATATGCGCAGAAGATTCTTAAGTCTGCTTATCTGCCGGTGAACATCGAGCATGCACACAAATACGACAAGTGAGTCCTATTTCATATATTTTAATTATTAAACTTCAATAAAAACGGTAACTTTTGTTAATTTTTGTTAACTTGATTTCAACATTTGGCCTACTGTTTCAGAAATAACAATTGCATTTTTGTGAAAGTTTGTGAAAAGAGAAGCAGCTTAAAGAGTCAAGAGACAAAATGATTAAATGGAAATTTTCTTGTATTAAATAGCTTCTGTGATCACAAAGGATGGTCACAAAAGAGGATTTCATTCTTGTTTTTCAAGTTCACTTGAATTTGAATTTGACGGTGCGCCCAGGAATTTTGCGTTTAAAAAACCTCTATTAGCCGTTCAAACATACACTGTAAAAAATGACCGTGAATTTAACAGTAAAATACTATAAAAATGCTACAGTAAAATCCTGTTAAATGGTTAACAGTTAATTCCCCTACTGTATACGGTGAAGGTGAAAAACTGTATTGGACATTGGATGTAATTTTACGGTAGTATACCGTTTTTCAAAGTGGAAAAAGAAGGTAAAATTTACAGTGAATAACCATGCTGACATTCCCAGAATCCCCTGTGTTACATTTCAAATTTCATGTTTTTTTTTTTTTTTTTGTTGTTGAAATAACTAGGTTTCTTCTTAGTTTTTCTTATCAGTTTTGTACATTAGAGTTGTATTTTACATCTAATGTTGTTAAATTAATGTTTATTGCATTATTTCAGTTTCATGTGTGTTACAATGATAAAATGATAAAAGCTGCTTGTTCATGGCTTTGGTTCATCATGTTACTTTCTCATGGCCACCTGCTTTTGGTGGTTGTCAGTGTATTACAAAGGTACAAAACAAATTTTTAGTATTTCAGTATGTTGGTTAACATTACATCAGTTAATGAAATCATGGTATTAAAATGTAAATTTAAGTTAAAACTGTAAAACCTAAAACGTAAAATACCTGCAACCACAGCTGCCGTATGTTTACCGTAAATTTTACAGATTTTTTTACAGTGTAGCCCTGACGTCTAGGCTAAAACAAGGCAAAATTTGGGCTGTCAGTGAAAATTTAATAGACGTCTAATTATAGCCCAAGAATAGACTAGACATCAGTTAGACCACTATTAATCGACTACATGTATATGTCTAATAGACAGTGAATGTGGGTCTAGGCTAAAACAAGACTGAATTTGGGCTGTCAGTGAAAATTTAATAGACTTCTAACCATAGCCCAATAATAGACTAATCATCAAATAGACAGCTAATGAATGCCTACATATATACATCTAAAACACAACAAAATGGCCATCCATCCAAACAAACATATATACCTTATGATATTTAAAATAAATAAATTATACAAATCAAGACCATGTATAATCAAGAGCATAAATGACAACATAAAAAATAAAAAAGATTCATCAAATTGTTGGTTTACTTATTTTAACATAAAACAACCTACAGTGATCTCAAAGGAAATTATTAATTATTGTTTTTTTTTTTCTTGTATAAAATGTTTCCCGACCGCATTTCTCAAGTGCAACTCTGTTGCTGCCGGGAAGTTAGTCATCACTGCATCTGCCAAATAAGAAAAAAATAGCATAAGAAAAGCTTTTTTGACACATTTTTTTACTTTAATTTCACTAATTGTGACAGAGAGTCATTCTCTTTTACTTGGATGCACACTAAAAACAAAAACGAGGTATATACTGTGCATCACCAT
>VONZ01002240.1:0-60755 GCA_012976165.1 Labeo catla
AGATAGTTTGCGGTTTGATATTCGGATTTCTTTTGGCTATAAATACACAACGCGCTGTCATAAACATGCAAATAATCCCGAATGTGGTTCTCCATGATTTGTGAATTCTGGTGATGATGTGCCTTTTGGCCAAAATTTTATTTTATTTTTTCGACTCTTAATTTTATAATGCTTATAGCTCCGAAAGTTGGAAACTTAGCAGACTGAAACTAGAGTCATGTGAACCAGCTTGATCTGTGAATTTTTTCACAGCAAAGCTCTTGTCCGTAACGCCCTTGGTAAGTCCGCTAGAATGTGAAAAATATGCGCTCTTCACGTTTAACGTATTTTGCCATTAAACACGCAGACTGCTCAAATTTCAGTACTGGTCAAATGTCAGTACTGGTCAGCTGGCCCTTCCCTAAATCACTAACATCACTATTCTGATCTGTGAAAACTTTCACAGTTCAGTACTGGTCAGCTGACCCTTCCCCGAGTCACTAACATCACTATTTTGATCTGTGAAAACTTTCACAGGTTAGTACTGGTCAGCTGACCCTTCCCCGGGTCACTAACATCACTATTTTGATCTGTGAAAACTTTCACAGGTTAGTACTGGTCAGCTGACCCTTCCCTGCATCATATTAATCACTATTCTGATCTGTGAAAAATTTCACAGTTCACTACCGGTCAGCTGACCCTTCCCTGGGTCACTAACATCACTATTTTGATCTGTGAAAACTTTCACAATTCAGTACTGGTCAGCTGACCCTTCCTTGAGTCATATTAATCACTATTCTGATCTGTGAAACCTTTCACAGTTCAGTACCGGTCAGCTGACCCTTCCTTGAGTCATATAAATCACTATTCTGATCTGTGAAACCTTTGGGTGGTACTGGTCAGCTATTGGAGTCATGTATATCACTATTCTGATCTGTAGAAAACTTTCCGCAGTTCAGTGATGATCAATGACCCTTCACTGTGTCACTAACATCACTATTCTGATCTGTGAAAACTTTCACAGTTCAGTACTGGTCAGCTGACCCTTCTGTGGGTCATGTAAATCACTATTCTAATCTGTGAAAACTTTCACAGTTCAGTATTGGTCAGCTTGCCCTTCCCTAAATCACTAACATCACTATTCTGATCTGTGAAAATGTTCACAGGTCAGTACTGGTCAGCTGGCCCTTTCCTGAGTCATATTAATCACTATTCTGATCTGTGAAAACTTTCACAGTTCAGTACTGGTCAGCTGATGCTTCCCAAGGCACTAACATCACTATTCTGATCTGTGAAAACTTTCACAGGTCAGTATTGGTCAGCTGACCCTTTCCTGGGTCACTAACATCACTATTCTGATCTGTGAAAATTTTCACAGGTCAGTACTGGTCAGCTGAACATTCCCTGAGTCAGTAACATCACTATTTTAATCTGTGAAAAAATTCACAGTTCAATTTGGGTCAGAATAGTGATGTACATGAATCAGGAAATGGTCAGCTGACCAGTACTAAACTGTGAAAGTTTTCACAGATTAGAATAGTGATGTTAGTGACCCAGGGAAGGGTCAGCTGACCAATACTGAACTGTGAAAGCTTTCACAGATCAGAGTTGAGATTAATATGATTCAGGGAAAGGTCAGCTGACATATACTGAACTGTGAAAATTTTCACAGACCAGTACTGAACTGTGAAAGCTTTCACAGATCAGAGTTGAGATTAATATGACTCAGTGGAGAGTCAGCTGACCAGTAATGAACTGTGAAAGTTGAACTGTGAAAGTTTTCAGAATAGTGATGTTAGTGACCCAGGAAGGGTCATTGAAGTACCAAACCGTGAAAGTTTCTTGCATATCAGAATATGGATTAGTGACCCAGGAAAGGGTCAGCTGACAGTACTGACCTGTGAAAGTTTTCACAAATCAGAATAGTGATGTTACTGACTCAGGGAAGGGTCAGCAGACCAATACTGAACTGTGAACATTTTCACAGATCAGTATAGTGTGAATACACTCTCTGTGAATTGTGAAAGTTTTCACAGATCAGAATAGTGATTTACATGACTCAAGGAAGGGTCAGCTGACCAGTACTGAACTGTGAAAGTTTTCACAGATCAGAATAGTGATTTACATGACTCAAGGAAGGGTCAGCTGACCAGTACTGAACTGTGAAAGTTTTCACAGATCAGAATAGTGATGTTAGTGACTCAGGGAAGGGTCGGCTGACCAGTACTGACCTGTGAAAGTTTTCACAGATCAGAATAGTGATTAATATGACACAGTGAAGGGTCAGCTGACCAGTGCTGATAGAAGAAAAAGAGAGCAGAGCATAAAGAAACACTGTTACGCAATAAATAGCGATTGTGAAAGTTTTCACAAATCGAGTTTGACTTAAAATCAATGTTTTTGTATTTGAGCAGTCTGCGTGTTTAATGGCAAAATACGTTAAACATGAAGAGCGGACTTACCAAGGGGGTTACGGACAAGAGCTTTGCTGTGAAAAATTCACAGATCAAGCTGGTTCACATGATACTGGTTTCAGTTTGCTAAGTTTCCAACTTTCGGAGCTATAAGCATTATAAAATTAAGAGTCGAAAAAATAAAATAAAATTTCGGCCAAAAGGCACATCATCACCAGAATTCACAAATCATGGAGAACCACATTCGGGATTATTTGCATGTTTATAACAGCGCGTTGTGTATTTATAGCCAAAAGAAATCCGAATATCAAACCGCAAACTATCTTTACTGCGGTCCGAAGCTGCAGTCTGTGCGTGAATTCAAAAAATGCCTCCAGAAGAAGCAAGCCTTGGTTGTGAAATGCTATTGGCTCTTGGGTGTCTCGTGATCGATTGCGTTATGCTGTTGTGAAATGCCATTGGCTCTTATGTGTCTCGTGACCCATGGAGTATCTTTTTGAATGAGATATGAGCGCGTTAACGGAGCGGTATCATTTTCAGCGATTTAAACCTTCTTTTATTCGCATAAGGATATCGTATGGCTTCAGAAGACTCGGAATGCAACAGGACTTGTTTGTAATGCTTTTATACTGCTTGTTTATGGTCTGTTTTTGCAATAAATACCTGTGACTGTACTTATATTTGCCTGTTGCGTGTTTTATATTGTTCAGAAGTGGGTAGGTTTAGGGCAGGGGTGGGGTTAGGTGCTCCAATTAAAGTATACATTTATATACAATAATTTCTATTTTTTACAAATGCATGCAAACCACTCAATTAAGACAAACAGCTGAAAACAATGGAAGACCCTGCTCGTCAAAAAAGTGACGCTGAAGGTACCCTAAGCGTCAGAAAGTGACGCCAAGGGGTCCTGGCCAATCGTCAAAATGTGACGAGTTGGGAGTGAGAACGTGTTGCTTTAGTTGCTATGATTTGGAATAGGCTATGCACGGCGGCAACGTATTACTAGTATCTCATTTTAAAGAATTTTACTTAATATAAAAAAGGAGTAACCAGTAATATTTACGTCTTCATTGTTGTAGGCAGTCGTTGTACAAGTAGGATTGTTGGTCGGTATTTGTCCCGTCCGTCCTTTATTTACTGCTGGGTAAATAGTGACAGTGATGAGCACTGTGTTTTACAGTTATCAACACAGCTACAAAAAACACAGCTACATCTAAGAGAGCAAGAGCAAATGAACTTGTTAATTATTATGGCAGTGCATTCTGTGTTATCAGTTTGCCAAAAAGAACACAGAACGTTTTACGCACCATTAACACGTGGTAGAGAGCATTTCATTCGTACCAACTAACATTTTAAAAATACGAACATTTTCATGAATTCGAAAATGTACGTCAGAACGGCTTTATGAACGATTTCCACAAAAATTCGCTCTGTTCGTGTTTCATGAATGAGGCCCATTGTGGGAAAGGGTTCAAATACACAAAAATGCTGAAAAACCTAAGACACCCCAGTGCAGGTGGCATGCACATGATCACAGGGCATAAGGAAACCCTGCTCAACCCCTGCTATTTATTATACATTTACAAACCACCTGAAACATAAACACGTTCTCATTAAAACCAGTAATTATGAAGAGTTTGGTTCCAAAATGCGATAAACGCCAATTGATTTATTTATTTTTAACAAAACTGAGTTCCTGCCAAAATCAGTATTGTATCTGGTCGGTATTGAAAAGGCAGGTTTTAATTTTACGCAAAATGCAATATCCGCCGTGTTATTCTGTCGTGTTTTCTCCCTATGTATCTTTCCAAACCGTGACAAACGCCAGTCTCCCTTCTCTGCAAAATGCGATACATCCGATTTTTAAGGGAGTTTGTAAATGAGATACTGATTTAATACAAGAAGTGAAATAAACAAGAATAGTTAATAAAAGTTAATATTAAGTGACTAACATTGTCTGACTATAACACTATTGCCTGATTTTGCTCTATTTCGTCGACAACTGAGCTACTGCGCATCTTCATTCAAACACAGCTGTGTTTCCTTTATGAATAAATATGCGTTTTTAAACGGATCTAGTGAGTCAATGAATCAATTACCCATTCATAAAGACAGTCACTTTCTTTATTCCCGAATGAATCAGCCGTTCGAAGGAATCAAATGATTGATATGATTCAGTATATAAAACCGCCACCTACTGGCAGTTTTAGTTTCATTTTTAAAGTATCTTCTTTTCAGTTATTTAAAGGAAATGTAGGATTGTGGCCAAAACTGGTACTGCAATCACTTTCAAAATACTGTAGAACGGCTTATCCCATCCCCCTCCCCCCTGACTTGAGGTTGCCAGCTAAGCTGCAGGATTCCGCAGGAACGTAGGCTGCTACAAGGAGCTTCCAATGGCAAGTGACGAGTCCTACACAATAAGTTTTTTTTCTTCTGTTACTTATGTTTATGCTTCACGAGAGATGTTTTGCAAAGTAATTATGTGTCGCAAAAATTTACTAAAGGCGATTAGCCAAATATTTCGTAAAGATGTACTGTAATACCACATTTCAGTCGGAACATAGATTGTTTTCATACCGTGCTAGTGGTGCGATATAAAGCTTTTTATGAACGCATTTAGCACGGGCGACCGTGGAAAATCCACTGTGTACGGAAGCACGGGGCTTTTAGCCTATACCAACAAAATTCTTCTCCGTTTTCAGCCGTCTCCATCTGTCAAAGGCATCTCCTATACAAATCCTTGTTTTATTTCGGACTTTGTCACGACGTACTTCGGATTCATAACGAGGTCTTTTAGGTTTCGTAACTTTATACATGTTTTATCCGACACGTTCGTAGCTGCAGCTGTAACTAGAGCAGAGCTGCCAACCCGGATGACGAAACTCTACTGACTTCGTGATTGGTAGATAGCTGGAGGGTGGCGCCTCAGACCAAAACACAACATGACAACATCAACATCAGTTGAGGGCTGCAACTTTCACTTTTAAATGACAATATCCTGGCCGGACCACTGTTGTCAGTGATATAGGTATTTAAAATGAACATGATTTCTTAATGTCTATTGACATGTCAGGGCCATTTTATGATTAACTGAAATAAATTTCTTACATACGGTTCCTTTAAATAATTGAATATTTCTATATTCAAAATTTTATACTTAAAATATTAATCTCAACATGAATTTATGAATTTGATTGCACGCATGCCACCTCTGAGCCTCATTAAACATATGAAAATACACCTATAAGCCACTTTTGTGCTCTTCTGTGCCACCTCTGTAGTACAATTTATTTTTGTTAATAATGATATCATTTGATTAGAAATGTAAAAAAGCTAATAAAATATATATTTTTCAAAAATTGACATAAAAGATGACATACATTTTAATAAAGTTAATAAAATTTCCCACTAATTCACTTTAAGGAGTCAAATATCACCTCGTAATGTGAAGGCTACTTTTTTATCAGATTTTTTGATTATTGATTAGAAGGTGCTTCTAAAATTTTGACTGTGCTCCTAAATTTTTTAAGTTAGAAGCACAAGTGCTCCTAAAAAGAAAAGTAAGCGTAGAGCCCTGATGGGTTTATTGCATTTTGGGGAAAAAAAATTAAAATCTGTATTTAAATTTTTAATGTTATTCTAGCCTAAAGATGCTGAAAGTTTGAAACAGAAAATAGTGGTTTTCATCTAGCCACGATCTTGGTAAAGAGAACACATTTTTACTTAAATTGATCAAAATGGACTTGTAGTGTTTTGGAACCAAACTCTTCATATGTGAATAGAACAATAAAACACTGTGTCATTTGTACAGCAATCTGCACAAATAGAGCAATAAAAAGCCAAACCACAACTGATAAACAGTCCCGTCGCTTTGCAGTTTGCATAGAAAAAAAAAAAGCTCTACCCAGAAATCAAATATTGACAATTTATTTGAAAATCAAATTTACTGTAACACATGCCTGGGTTTGCTTATGACATTGGTAGTAACAGAACAGCAGAAAGTTGGAAACTCAGTGTTTTTCCAAATCCTGCCATGCCACGGAGTGCCACTCACATAATTTTTCATAAAATCGCATTATTTATCCCAAATTATTGTTAAAGGCGAAGTCCACTTCCAGAACAAAAATCGACATATAATGTATTCACCCCTTGTCATCCAAGATGTTCATATCTTTGTTTCTTCAGCCGTAAAGAAATTGTTTTTGA
Source organism: Labeo catla (assembly GCA_012976165.1). NCBI lineage: Eukaryota > Metazoa > Chordata > Actinopteri > Cypriniformes > Cyprinidae > Labeo > Labeo catla. Next base: position 6,603 of record VONZ01002240.1, read on the forward strand.
GGGAAAGATTTCAGGATTTTTCTCCATATAATGGACTGATATGGTGCCCCGATTTTGAACTTCCAAAATGCAGTTCTTCCTCGGCTGGGATGTTTTACAACCGCATTTGGAATCGTTTGAAGCCGCATTTAAACTGCATTTTGGAAGTTAAAAATTGGGGCACCATAGCAGTCCATTATATGGGGAACAATCCTGAAATGTTTTCCTCAAAAAACAGACATGAAGATCTTGGATGACAGGGGGGTGAGTGCATTATCTGTAAATTTTGGTTCTGGAAGTGGACTTATCCTTTAATGTACATAATGACTTCATCCCTAGCTGGAAGAGTGTGTATTTTGCATCTTTCAGCACATTGTTTTTCTTTCTGTGGCTTGAATAAAGTCTGTAATCTTTGGAGAGTTATAGTGTTACAGATTGTGCTTCTCTTTCCATTTGCTTAGTCAAACATCATACTTCAAATTCATCAATGCAACTTTGTTCGTTCCTGAAATTAACTTTTGCTGTTTGGTGATTAAATGAACTGTTTTGAAATACTGTCTTGAACTAGGTGCAATACCTGCATGCGCACAAGGTGGTTTAGGGCACTTATAAGTGTAAATTCTGTGAGAACCTACATCTCAAAACCCTCCACACTAGGCTCACGGTTTTTGAGAAGGAGTCATTCGCTTTTCCCCATCGCACATGGGAGGCCACTGAGGCACTTCGTTAATCCACGACCTGGGGTTCGGATGTAGAGCTTGAGGTGATTGAGAGCGAGCAGATGGGCCTCGCCCTTTCTCTCCCTCTCTTGCCCGAGCATTCACGCATGATTGCTTATGCCCTAGCCTGGAGGCACACATTGCAATTTCCACCAGGCTAGAGGACATTTTGTACCCCCGTAGTGTCCGACTCTGAGGATTTCGGACGCTCTTCCACCTAGTGGCCTACCCAGAGCTTGTAGACATGTTGCCGAGCGCCACAGAGAAGCTCTCTATTGATAGGCCTGAATAGCCCCCCAAATCCCAGTCATCTAAACTCTATGAGCAGTTTCTGAGCAGCCCAATTTTGAGGTCTGCATGGAGAAAGCTCTTCTTTTTCAATGATCTGCATCAGGAGATCTCCAGATCCTGGAAGCAGCCATTCTCCGCCCGCCTTACTAATGTGGCAGCCGCTGACTTCACCAACCTAGTAGGTTCTGTGGAGCAGGGCTATACCGCCATTCCGGCAATCAAGAATACGCTGGCTACGCACATCTCACCATCTTCAGCTCCTTCCTGGAAGTCCTGCCCCCTCCTTCCATGTAGGACCACTTCCGCCCTTCATACTATGGCCATTCTCCAAGCCTACCAGGCGGATGTCCTTAAAGGAGAAGTCCACTTCCAAAACAAAGATTCACATGTAATGTACTCACCCCCTTGTCATCCAAGATGTTCATGTCTTTCTTTCTTCAGTCATAAAGAAATTATGTTTTTTGAGGAAAACATTTCAGCATTTTTCTCCATATAATGGACTGCTATGGTGCCCCGATTTTGAACTTCCAAAACAGTTTAAATGCGGCTTCAAACAATCCCAAATGCGGTTGTAAACGATCCCAGTCAAGAAAGAAGGGTCTTATCTAACGAAATGTTCGGTTATTTTCAAAAATAACACAAATTATGTACTCTTTAATGTCAAACGCTCGTCTTGTCTTACTCCGCCTGGACTGTTTAACTGTCATGACAGTTAGGGTATGTCGAAAAATTCCCATCTCATGTTCTCCCTCAACTTCAAAAGGATGTTTGATCTTCTTTGCATTTTCACTTTGCAAAGACTGGGTCGGTACTTCTGCAGCGATGTAGGATGATTTTGAATTGATTTTTGAAGTTGAGGGAGAAAATACGATTGGAGTTTTTCGACATACCCTAACTGTCTTGAGCCAGAATATACAGAGTTCAAGGAGAACAAGGAAAAACGAGCATTTGAGACTAAAAAGTATTTCAATTGTATTATTCTAATGAAAATAACCGATCGGTTCACTAGATAAGACCCTTCTTCCTTGGCTGGGATTGTTTACAACCGCATCATTTGAAGCCGAATTTAAACTCCAGAAGTGGTTAAGGAGTTCCGCAGAGCCACAGACTTGGCCCTGAAAGCTCGGCGGGCTCTGTGGCTGTAGAGTGCCACCTCTGGCTTAATTTCACAGAGATCTGTGAGAAGGATAATGTTTATCTTCTTGACGCCCCCATATCTCAGTCTGGGCTGATTGAGGAGGCAATCAACTCTGTGGTGGAAAAATGTTGAACTTTCAAGTCCAAGTCAGCTGCCCTTAGGCAGTTTATGCCAAAGAGTTCACGGGAGTCCTCTAACCCATCCTCCTCCTTGCCCAGAGAGCACTTCTTGCCCAGGAAGGAGACCTCCAGTAGGAGCAGTGACCTGGTTCATCCCCCATCGACGGTCTGGGGAGCCCGTGGCCGCCCATTGCCCCACCGGCAACCTTTATTTGCACCATTTGTATTTCTGAAATATTATGTCGTTTTATAGGAGGAGGTTTCATTAACTTGGCAAATTAATTGTTTAGAAGTTTGTACAGACATCTGTTGTGGGCATTCTTGGCAGTTTTTCAGAGGCTTTTAAAAATATAATTTATATTAGAGATCGACCGATATATCGATTTACCGATATTTTTCCCAATATTTAAGCATTTCACCATAATCAGTTATCGGTTTTGTAATATCGGATTCACCGATAAATGCCGCCATCTTGTGGGTGTTTTGAGAATTACCGACAGCATCGCCATTTCAGCGCGACTAAGGGGAGACAAGACAACAACAACGGCATGCATAGGTAAAGCACTTGCTTAGCTGTAATTAGTAAACTTTATTTAACATAACAGCCATTAATGCACATATTAGATGTGTTACATAAATGCCTGATATGTAGCTAGTTTATGCAGCTTTGGATCTAAGAAATAGGCAAACTCACAGTCACGTAAGATAATCCATCCTAATAAACACGTAAATTTGTCTGAATTAAATAATATACAGCCCATATATGAGCACATGTTGGAAATGAAAGCGCTGAATTTAATTCTCTCTGTGTTGTCTATATGCACATCGTTAGTCTCGTGAAGTCCGGAGTTGGCTAAAATAATCCGTCAAGTCCCAATAAAGACTTTTCTTTGCCTCAATTAAATAATACAGCCACGAATAAGCACATGTTGGACATAAAAGCGCTTAATTTAATTCTCTCTGTTGTGTATATCATTAATCTCGTGAAGTCGCTTTCATTTTGCTGTTCACTCACCAGGTTGATGCTCAGGAAATGTTCCAGCACAGACTTTCCAACAATGACTGTATGAATCTGAGATCCATCTTCTTACACTGAGGACAACTCAGGGACTCATATGCAACTATTACAGAAGGTTCAAATGCTCACTGATGCTTCAGAAAGAAAAAACAGTGCATTAAGGAAAGGAAAAGTAAAGGAAAGGAAAGGAAAGGATAGGAAAGGACGTGACATGTGGCCAAGTATGGTGACCAATACTTGGAATTTGTGCTCTGCATTTTACCCATCGCATTTTACCCGTGCACACTGTTACAACCTCAGTTGTATATGTTTCTATTTTGTTCTATTTATGCATGCGTTTTGTTGCAGAGGTGGCTGTTCCACAACTGGCTGTTGTCATCATTGAAGGCTGCCTCCTATTGGTGCTGTCAACATGACGAGTGTTTAAAAATCTTCCATTCATCTTCTTCGAGAGCTTCTTTGAGCGCTCACTCTTAGATGTTGCCCTTTTGTTTATTTTTGTTCGTTTCGTTTATTTTGATTTTGTTTTGTGATTGTATTTTCATTGTATTTGTTTATAATTTGTAAACTCTTTAATTACTGCTTTGTTGGGTTGTAGCGTTCCGATGCCATTTATTTTGTTTGTTATTTTCTTTGTCTTTGTTTAAAGATTAATGCATCGTTTTTCTTTTTGGAGCATCAGTGAGCATTTGAACCTTCTGTAATAGTTGCATATAAGTCCCTCAGTGTGAAAAATGAACAACTGTCACTAAGTTTAAAAAAAACAAACAAAAAAAAAACACAGCTGTTAAACATTCAGGTAACAACACAGTATTAAGAATTAAGCGTATGTAAACTTTTGAACGGTCATTTTTATAAACTCGATTATTTTCTCTTGTGGACTACATGTAAACGTCTCTGATGTGAAATATCTCAGGTCAGTACTAAATAAAAACATGCATTTTGTATGATCCTTCTCATTTTAATAAAATAATTAACATTTTGCACATTCTGCAAGGTGTATATTAATGTTTGACCTCAACTGTATATCGTGATAAAAATTTTAGCCACGTCATCCAGCCCTATTCGTGTGTACGATGGTGTTGTCCAGTGGGACAATGGCAGAGATAAGTGATGAAAGTAGACACCCCAGTGCAGGTGGCACGCACATGATCACAGGGCATAAGGAAACCCTGCTCATAACCTTATCATATTTATTATAGATTTACAACCCACCTGAAACACAAACATGTCCTCATTAAAACCCATATTTAAACATGTAAATTTAACAATGACCAAGAGATCAACCAAGAGAACAATTAAAGGTCAAACCACAACTGATGAACAGTCCCGTCGCTTTGCAGGATGCATAGCAGGAAAAAAAAAGCTGCACCCAGTAATAAAATATTGACACAAGTTATTTGAAAATTAAATTCACTGTAACACATGCGTAGGTTTGCTTTTCACATTGGCGGTGAGATAGCAGAAAGTTAGAGACTCAGGACACTGTTCCAAATCTTGTCGCACCATTTTTCATAAAATCACATTAAATTCATCCCAAATTATTGTTATTATTGAAATTATTATTGAAATTATCCTGTCACAGACAAACTACAACCCATCATCACCGGATCAGCACGTGTAACCCCTCCACCCGGGTCCTACTGTCACACCGCTCCAAGCGGTAAGTGTCACTTACTAGTGCATCTCTTGAGGTCAGGGGAGTGAGGTTTACCTGCGCAGCACTTACTCGCTGGCCTCCGTTACACTCATCCCCCTAAACCTCACTCCCATTCGGGTCACGGGCACCAATGTAACCCCTCCACCCGGGTCCTACTCTCACACCACTCCGAGCGGGTCTCGAACCTGGGTCTCTGGCATGGGAGGCAGACGCACTAACAAGGAGGCTAAAGGCTGCAACCTCTAGCGTCGGTTGCTAGTGCATCTCTTGAGGTCAGGGGAGTGAGGTTTACCTGCGCAGCACTTACTTGCTGGCCTCCGTTACACACGCTCCACCCTCTCGCTCCCTCTCCCTGGAAATTCTGATTCACGGCACCTGCACCACTTCATCAGCAGTCACTATAAAGAGTTACCTCTCCTGCAATCTCTTGTCTGGTCTCGTTCTAACGAACTCTACAGACTCCCTACCAGATACGATCCCAAGACCGGGAATTCGTCTTCTATTATCAGTGATCTGCCTACCCTTCGTCTGCCTCCGATACACTCCTTTGCAAGAGAGACATTTCCAATATCCAGCTAAGTCTGCATACAACCTGCACATTTATTCCCTCTCAGCACCGTACCTCTACTTAATAAACTGTGTTTATACTAATTACCTGTCTGCCTCCTTCTGTTATGTGACACATCCTAGGCTGGAAGATTGTTTGTGTATCTTTCAGCACATTGTTTGCCTTTCTGTGGATTGAATAAAGCTTGTATGCTTTAGAGTGTTACAATGTTTTAGATTGTGTTTTCTTTCCATTTGCTTTGACAAAGACTGTCCAGTGTGTGACAACCTTCTAAGCTCAGTTCAAACTATACGATTTTAATCTGATTTTGGCATGATCTGCTTGACGTAGGTGTCGTGGGGATTTGTAAATGCAAGATTCAATCATTTCGTCTTTTGTAGTGTGTCATAGTGGGCGATAACTGATGCAAAGTCTGTGGCGCTTCTCCCCGAGTCCTACTCGTACCCTGCTCCGAGCGGGTCTCGAACCCTGGTCTCCAGCATGGGAGGCAGGCGCACTAACGACAGCGTCAATCGCTAGGGCGCCTCTTGAGATCAGGGGAGTTAGGTTTACCTGCACAGCACCTACCCTCTGGCCTTTGTTACATACAGCTGGTTAAGAAAGAGTGATACCATTTGATAAGGGTTAACATTCATCTGACTCATTTTCTGGTTCACGAGATGGGGTTGAACTGTGTTAAAAGCAGGATAAAATCTACAAAAAGCACATAAGCATAAGCTTTGCTGTCCTCTAAGTGTTTTAAAAAAATCAGATGTGTAATACTGTTGACAGCATTATTAGTACCTTTGTTGTCCCTGTAAGCAAACTGTAGAGGATACTGCTGTGGGTCAATATCAGCTCTAAGCAAGGAAACCAGAATTTTTTCCAGACATGTCATCACGACAGACGTTGTCGCTATTGGTCTATAGTCATTGTTGTCCAATGCACATGATTTCTTTGGAACAGGTGTGATGACACATTTTTTCCACAGACTAGGGACAGTATGTGTACCTATAGATTGTTGAAAAACAGGCCACTAAGCTGGAGTCAGTTCCATTGTAAAAGTCTTTAGCACAAAGGCTGAAATGCCATCTGGGCCTCTAGACTTTTTGGTACACACCTGTCTAAAAGCAGACTGAACCATGTGTTCTGCAACAATAGGTTTGTTCTCCGGACCATACAGGATAGACCCCAGCAAAGTGTTGCACTCTTGAGAGTGATCCTCCGTTTCAAACTTATAATAAAATTAATTTAGTTTGTTCGCTTTGTGATGTTCATCCACACAAGTAATAAGACTCTTACTGGGTCCCATGTTGGTTATAGCTTTCACTGAATCCCACAGTCTTTTAGTATTTGATGTGGCAAAAATTTCCTCAGTAATGTCTTTTTGTTGCCTTCAGGCAACCCGAAGAAGCTGGTTCAGCTCTTGTTGTACAGTTTTTAATTGTAGCCGGTCACACTTAATACACTGCTTTATTTCCGTTGTTATGTACGGCTTATTGTTAGGGTCTTTTTTGCCACCACATTATCCACGCAGAAAAAAATATTGCTAGTTTTTGACTCAGTAGCATAGTCTACATTTGAACTGTGGAAGATGCTCCAGTCAGTGCAAGTTAGTGAAGTCTTGAACAGTCTTGCATGTGCAGTTGTCTGCGACGTAGCACATGGGGGCACGGTTTTGCCTGCTCTGCCCGTTGGCCAGATTAACTTCTTTTAGGCACTGTGTGCTTGTACCATTGCAGGCAGGGCTTGTTCTAGATATTTGGAGGCCCCCGACCCTCAATAAAAAGCGCTTGAAACAAATGTTTCCTAACCTTTTTATTTATACATTTAACTTTAAATTGTGTATGTTTTTACACTAAAAAAATATAACTTATAGAATTTATTTTAAAAATCTTACTCATTTTAAGTACTTTTTACTGCTACAGCTCTGTTCTATCTACTTACTATTGAACTTAACATTCATAAAGAAGTTAAGTAAATAATACCTTATCATATATAATTTCACATATGGAATTAAGTAAAATCTACTCATCTAAAAAAAAAGTAACTTCGGCTTGGCCAGTTTGAGTAATTTTACTTAGTCAAAGCTTACTTGGCAATACTCTGATTTTACTTAGCACCTAATTAAACCATGCTTTTAAAGTGTATGTTACTTAGAAACATCTAAGTAAATAATACAATAAACACCATATCATATTACATGATCCTTCAGAAAGCATTCTAATATGCTGACTTATGATCAATGTTGGAAACAGCTTTGTTGCTTAATAATTTTTTTAGAACCAGTGATACTTTTTCAAGATTTGTTGATGATTTAAAAAGTTTTTTAACAACAAAAAAATAGAAATCTGTTTGAAGTCAAGTTACCTTTATATAGTGCTTCTAACAATACAGATTTAGTCAAAGCAGCTTTACAGTATTAAATGAGAAAAATAGTGTAGTGTAAAAATGCAAGACAACAGTAAACTTGCCAGTTCCTCATTGATTCACTGTTGGGAAATGTCAATGCCTGTTAATGCTTTATTTTTCAATAATTTAGCCACTGTATTGAGTAAATGTCTGGGGTTGTGTTTGTTTTCTTCTAAAAGGGACAAAATTTAATCATATAGCAGTTTTTAATGCTTTTCTGTAGGAGAAGGTACTTTCCCGCCATGCAATACAAAATACCTCTAGTTTTGTTTTCTTCCAGCTGCGCTCCATTTTCCGGACTGCTCTCTTTACAGGGCAAGTGTGCTCATTATACCAGGGTGTCTGACTGTTCCCTATCTGTCGTTCACTTCGACGTTGTGTCGAGTGTACGAACTAGGGGTCGCTCTTGGGAGCCCAAACACCTTTGACAACTTTGAGAAAAGGCCAATGAAATTGGGTGTGCAGAATTTGCATATCTGGCCACGTCCTCGGCATCCAGGTATAAATAGGCCAGCGTGGCATCTGCTCATTTGTATGTTTCTTCGGAGCCGAATGCAGCGTCTCTCTGTGAGAAGCTGCACCATTCACCTCTTCGTCATTGGATCTATGGCACAAGCAGCGGTCTCTCCCTCTCAAAGTGTTGTGAGAGTTCCCCTGGGTGCTTCAACAGTGATCTTGAAGAGCAATCTTCCTCCTAAAAGAGTAATTTCTCTAACAGAGCTGGTGCGGTTGGGATTGTGTGAAGGTAAACATCCTTCCATGTCCTTCTGGTTGCGGCTTACCTCCCCAAACGATCGACGCGATCGTTGTGTTCAGTGTTGGGCTATGCTCACGCTGATGCAGTGCTCGTTGTTGGTCTATGTTTTGCTTGCGAAAACATGATCATGGGCGCGCTTTGCTCATGAGCCGTGTGCTTTTACGTGAAGCTGTGGCTCACCTCGACTGCTTCCCGTTGCGGTCCTTCTACTTCCGGGTACGAGGCCACTGCGATGTGCGTCGATGGGGAGCAATAGGAAGCGAAGAAGTTTCCGCCGGGTGAAAACCCCGCAAACCTCACGCTCCTCGCATCCCTCGGTCGAGCTTCCGGATGAGTTTGTTAGTCTATCTCAGTACAGCTTATTTTTCTTATTCGGAGCTCCTAAACGGGCAGTATGGTCAGCGGCAGCATCGCTAGGAGGGCGTGAGCCATTTGAAGCTGAAGCTTCACCTGAGCAAGCTTCTGCGGGGGGATGTTTCTCAGTTTGAGGCTGTGCTTAAACGGGCAGCCAAAGAGGGGGTGAATAATAGACTTCTGGGTAATGACCTTTACGCTTGTTTCCAGTGCCTGTTGCCGGAAGTGCACAAGAAGTTGATGAAATCGCGAAAAGGCTCGGTTTTCGGCCAGAATGCGTTATACCAACCCCTTCTCCTTCACCATCCTCGATGGGGGTCCAGCGAGGGGGCTTACGGAGGTTCCCCAAGCGGAGAGGGCAAATGCGGTGCACTTCCCGCAAAACACCGCCACTTGACGGGATCCCCCCAAGGCTCCCTCTCTGGGCAAAGGCTTACATGGCTTCTGGACAAGCTGCATCCGCCCTGCACGCCATGGCCATCCTGTGGGTGTTCAGGCCAAGGCGTTATGAGATCTGTACGAGGGTGGTTCCAACCTAGATGGGTGGTACGTGTCCCAGATCGGTCCATTCGGCAACACCATGATAGAATTTGCACGCCAGTTCTTCACGATAATAAAAAAAAAAAACAGAGGCCATCATGTTTATCTCTGTTTAACGGAAACTTGGCTAACTCCAACTATCCCCTCATCTATAGTGAAAGTGCCAGGATACATTTTGTATAGACGTGATAGAAATAAGGGTAAAGGCGGCGGTGTGCTGATTTATGTAAAAGATCATATCCAAAGTAAACAATTGGATATTGGCAACTGTAACCTGGAGTGTGTGGGGATTACCATTACATTATCTCCTCAAATGACTTTCTGTGTATTAGCAATTTATCGACCTCCTAAAGCTACTAATGAATTTTTTATTTCTCTTGGTAATGTATTGAAACAATATGATGGAAAGGAAGTCATTCTTTTAGGTGACTTTAATTTAAATTGGTGTGAGAAATCATGTAGAAAAAAATTTAAAGAAATAACAAAACCTTTCCAAATGACACAACTATTAAGTAAACCGACTCGTATAACAAGATCTTCTCAAACCTTAATAGATTTAATACTGACAAATAAACCTGAGAGAATAGTTAAAACTTATAATTTAATCACAGGCATGTCTGACCACAATTTAGTTCTAGTAGCTAGAAAATTGACAAAAGCAAGGTGCAAGAATGAAAATTCAATAAATAGTAAAATGTGTATTACTTTTATTCCAAAGAAAGATTTACAACTAGTTGAAAAAGATTTAAAACAAACAAAGTGGGCAGACATCCTGGTGAAGAAATCTTGTGAACAGGGCTGTCAAGATCTTATGTTGACTGTAAATGACATTTTAAATAAATATACAAAAAATAAGCAAAGAAAGCAACATGTAAAACGAAATTTGCCATGGTTTAATACAACTATTTGGGATATGATGAAAAAGCGAGATGAGGCGCTAAAAAAATTTTTAAAATCTGGACTAACAACAGATCGATTCGCCTTTACAAGTCAAAGAAATAAAGTTATAGCTGAGCTTAGAAAGGCCAAAGCTAGTTTTTTCTTAGAAATTATTAGAAATGCACAAGGTAATAGTAGAATAATATGGAAAACTACTGATAAATTGATTGGAAAAGAAAAGTCAAAGTGTGAGAATATCCATCTCAAAATTAATGGAAAATTTATTGATGACTCCTTTGCAATAGCAACCAATTTTAATGAATATTTTTTAAACATTGTCCAAAAACTGGCTAAAGTCGAAAAAATAATTGCTGCGCTAAATAGCAGCAAAGCAAAAGATATTTATGGACTTGATACTTCTTTTCTTAAACAATATAGGGACATCTTCTCTGATCCGTTGACAACAATAATAAATCAATCAATTAGTGAGGGGATTTTCCCAGCAGCTCTAAAACCTGCGATTATCACCCCTATATTTAAGTTTGGTGACAAACAAGAAATGAACAATTATCGTCCAATAAGCATCCTTCCAGCAGTATCAAAAGTGCTCGAGAAGACGGTGGCGGAGCAACTTATTTTCCACTTTGACTCACAAGAGCTCTTAAATCCGATGCAATTTGGTTTCAGACGGAAGTATTCAACAGACTCTGCCTGTTGCTACTTCCTGGAAACTGTCAGGGCATATGTGGATCAGGGAAGGGTGGTGGGAGCGGTCTTCCTTGATCTGTGTAAATCTTTTGACACAGTCAATTATCAAATACTCTACAGTAAATTAAATCAATATAGTCTCTCTGAGCACACCCAAAAATGGATAAGATCTTATTTGAGTGACCGAAAACAGTGTGTACGAGTAAATAACATCCAATCTGCATTCAGAGCCACCTCAATGGGAGTGCCGCAAGGGTCTATTTTGGGACCCTTGCTTTTTAGCATCTATATAAATGACCTCCCTACAGTGTGCTCTGACGTTGACGTGATTATGTACGCTGATGATACAGTCATCTTTACTTTTGGGAAAAATGAGTTGGAGGTTGCTGATAAATTATCAAAAGAGATGAAAAAAGTTGTAGAATGGTTGCAGATGTCATGTTTGACTTTAAATGTTGATAAAACAGTTTCAATGTTATTTTCAAATGAACATAAATTACAACAAACTCTAGAAATTCAAGTAAATGGACAAAAAATTAAAAATGTAAATGAAATAAAATATTTAGGTCTAATACTTGATTCGAACCTTGGTTTTAAAAGTCATATAAAAAAACTTGGTAATAAAGTGAAATTTAATTTGATGAATTATAAACATATTAGAAATTCATTAAATACAGAGGCCTCAAATACCTATCTTAACACTATGATTGTTCCACATTTTCTGTATTGCATGTCTAGTTGGTCTCAGGCGTGTAAAACATCGTTAAAACCACTTGAATCACTATATAAAAGGGCCATAAAAATTCATGATAAAAAATCTCGATTATATCATCACTGTAAAGTACAAAGTAAATATAATTTTCTGAGTTTCGAAAATCTTATTAAATATAATCAAATTTCTGCTTTGTTTAAAATAATCCATAACATCGCTGCTCCCCCTTTGAAAAAATTTTTCACACTAAATTCGGAGAGAATTTCTAGAACCACACGGTCGACAGTCAGAGGAGAGTGCAGCGTTGCAAGATGTAAAACTGCATATGGTCAACAATCTTTCTCTTATAAAGCAGTGAGCCTTTGGAATACTCTTCCAAACAAAATTATTTCATGCACAAATTATTGTACTTTTACACGCCTGACCAAACAGTGGTTATTATCAAAGCAAATTTGTATGCATTAAATGACTGTGATATGAATGCTGTAAACTGTGAGTGAGTGAATTGAATGATGATAGAAAGTGCTTTTATGATGTGAGCTTCTATGTATTTTTCTGCATATATTTGATAAGCTTTTGTAAGTGTAACAACAACCTGTCCAGGGACTGCGGGTGGAAATTAGCATTTTTGCTATAACCTGGCACATGACATCTTTTCTTATTTTAGACTAATGTTGTTTGTGCATTGTCCCTGATCAAATAAATAAAATTAATAAAAATTAATAATAATAATAATGTATCTGGCCTTAGATGTGGGTCGGGCTCCGACCCCGTACCCCGACAACCCCCGTCTGCTTGTCGCCACGGACAGCCCCTTGCAGAACTGCTGAGGTCCCGCAACAGCCGGGCCTCCAACCAGACCCGCCCAACGGTCAAAGTTCTTGCGGGAAGGTGGCAACGTCAGCTCGTCAACAGGTTACCTAGAATCCTTGTTAGGTTCCTAGTTTTCCCCAGACGAGCAGCCCAGAGGAGGCGGGCTAACTGACCTACCCAGATCCACTCTCGACCTGGGGATGAGAGATGGATTCGGGCCCATTCCGACCGTCTGTCATCTGGCAGACAGTCACTGCATAGTCAGTAAGAGCGTCCCTCCTCTCGGTTATCCTACAGCACGATGGCCCTCCATGAGACAGATGCTGAGTTTGCAGACCAGGATGTGTTGAGCTCTCACCTGGTATCTCTGCATATTGGCAAAGGCACCCCATGTTCCTTGGGGCTTTCATCTCCAAGCATGGCGCCCTTTGCTCTATTCAGCCACGACATCCCCACTCCAGGTACGTCGGGTGTAGTTCCTCTGAGACTACTAGCAGAGTCCCGAGATGATTGGTGCCCAATCCCTCCCGTTGGCTTCTCAGGACTACCTGACTTGGCTACGCGAGTCAGGTTGAGAGGCGTCCGCCAAGTTCTATGGCATTCTCTTACAAAATCGGCTCAGGGCAAGAATGCTGTGGTCCTTCAAGCGGAAATCGCAACCCTCCTGGAAAGGGTGCGATAGAGCCTATGTTTTTTGAATCGGGCCCTTTACAAGCTCCCGTTCAAAATATTAACCCTTAAACACACATTTCTTCATGTGTCAGGGTTCAAGATTGATTTGTGGCATTAGACCTAAAGAAGGCGTACTGTCATGTCTTGATCCTTCCAAGACTGCGTCTTCAAGGTCAGGCTCATCAGTACAAGGTTCTCCCTGCGGCCTATCCCTGTCACCCTGCACCTTCACAAAGGTCACTCAGATAATCAAGATCATTCGAGATAAAGAAGATCAATAAACACCTTTGAACTATGGCCGTTGCATGAATCTTGTTTTCTGAGAAACTACATAACATAAAACTAAGTTTCGCTTGTAGAATCAAGAGCTGGGGTTTCTTTTTCTTCAATAAAAATGTCTTTAAACTGCAAATTCTTATGTAGACCTTACTCTGTTTAAATATCACAAATTAGCCATGTCTGTCACTTTCTCATAAACACAAGGTGTAGTGTGATTGTGTTTCATTGGGAGCAGGCTAAACTGAATAAAGATCAGTTACATTCCTCACATTTAATGCAGATTCAGTGTAGTGAATTTTGCTTTCGCCAACCTAGGGAGGCGAAATAGTATAGTGATGGGTACTCACGTCACAGATGAAGTTATTTTTTTTGGATCACATGTCAGTTAATGTGGTTATGAGTATGTCACATAAGAAAGATTGGTGGAAACTTTTAGAACCTCTTACTGTATTATCAACACAAGGAAGACACAAGTGTAATAAAATAAGTTTTATTAACAAAAGATAGACAAGAGCAATCAACAATGCTTTAAATTTCCAGTTTTCAATGTTTATAGTCATATTAATATATTTCCCAAGCAGAATATATAATGTTAAACCTATAAAAATGGTTTTAAAAAGAACATGGCACCATACTTTAATCACTCTACAGTGTTGCAATGACTCAGTGACACAGTGACCATATTTTTTGCAGTGACTCGCCGGTAAAAGTTTAATGAGTGGGTAGATGACATTGAAGTGGTTTGAGGTTAGCTGTACTGAATACTGAAAACAAATGGCAACTCATATCCCACATACAGGGTGAAGTTTGGGGGATTTTATCCACAAAATAATAACAGTATAAAAATAAACATATTTTTACAAATTATTTTATTATTTCACATGTAGTATTTTAACTTACGTGCTGCAAGCCATAAGATTAACTTGAAGTGATGGCTAAGGTAATCTAAATGACACATGCCCTCTCTCCCAAAGAAATAACCTACTTTTTTTTTTTGCTGTGACTTCATTCTTTTGCATATTTAATTCTTGTTTTTTTTTTCTTTTTCTTTTTTTCTGTTCATGCATATGTTTGTTTCTTACTTTTTTACTTGTCACAATATGTCTTCTCAGTTTTGCCATCACAGGAATAAATTCCACTTTTAATTATTTTAAAGTAAAAAAAACTTTATTTTAAATTGTAATATTTCACAGGATTATTTTTAGCAATGTATTTGATCAAAATTTTATTTTCCATAAAAATCTTACCAACCACAAACTTTTGATAATGATTACTTGATTTACTACACTTACGGTTAGAAGGATTTTATTACTGCCTTTTCCGCAAAGTGATGGTAATTCTTGCTCTGATCCTGCACAACGTATTAAAACATGTTTGATTTGTTTATTGTGCCACTGACCTTTGCTATTATAAAGTTTTCAACTTTAATGTTTGTTATAAAAAAAAGTAAATTTAATGAATTTAAAGGAGAAGTCCACTTCCAAAACAAAGATTCACATATAATGTACTCACCCCCTTGTCATCCAAGATGTTCATGTCTTTCTTTCTTCAGTCGTAAAGAAATTGTTTTTTGAGGAAAACAGTTCCACATTTTTCTTCATATAATGGACTGATATGGTGCCCCAATTTTGAACTTCCAAAAGGCAGTTTAAATGTGGCTTCAAATGATCCCAAATGTGGTTGTAAACAATCCCAGCCGAGGAAGAAGGGTCTTATCTAGCGGAACGATCAGTTATTTTCATTAAAAAAATTCTATTTATATACGTTTTAATCTCAAATGCTCGTCTTGCCTTTCTCTCCATGAACTCTGTGTATTCTGACTCAAGACAGTTAGGGTATGTTGAAAAACTCCAATCGTATTTTCTCCCTCAACTTTAAAAATTATTTCAGAATCATCCTACATCACTGCAGAAGTACCGACCCAGTCTTTGCAAAGTGAACATGCAAAGAAGATCAAACACCCTTAACAAAAAAGGTAAAACAGTGGTATAGGACGACTTTGAAGTTGAGGGAGAACATGAGATGGGAGTTTTTCGACATCCCCTAACTGTCATGACCCAGAACAAAAACAGTCCAAGCAGAGGAAGACCCTTCTTTCTCGGCTGGGATCGTTTACAACCGCATTCGGAATCGTTTGCAGCTGCATTTAAACTGCATTTTGGAAGTTCAAAATTGGGGCACCATATCAGTCCATTATATGAAGAAAAATGCTGAAATGTTTTCCTCAAAAAACATAATTTCTTTACGACTGAAGAAAGAAAGACATGAACATCTTGGATGACAAGGGGGTGAGTAAATTACTTGTAAATTGTTGTTCTGGAAGTGGAGTTCACCTTTAACCTTTTAACTGTCACTCCCATTTTTGAACGCAGACATTAAAATGCACTAACCAGACTTAAGTTTTTATAATTCATGAATGAAAACATTTTGTAATATGATTTTGATGTACATTTTCCGTGGTAATGCAATGTCTGATTTTGAAATGCCTTTCAAAGGATGTTTGAGATTTTAAGTTTTCAGCTGATATATAATTTCTTAAGATGTCTATTGCGTGACAGGGAAAAAGGCAACGAAGAAAGTCTTTTGTGACAAAGGTCAGAACTCATGTTATGATGTAGATTTTGTAAGTTGCACTCTTGACATATATTAATCTATTACTTTTCCTACATAATTTCTAACACAAAAATATGGTAAAATATCTATTTAGGAGTCTTAGACCTTTCCAACAATGTATAATTTGTCATGATTAGATTAGGATTTATTTGTAATATGGTGAAGTAAATTTAGGCAGTTGGTGACAGTTAACCCTTAACTGTTAAACTATACATCGTTAGAAAGGTCTAAGACTCCTAAATAGATATTCACCACGGAAAATGTACATTAAAATCATATTACAAAATGTTTTCATTCATGAATTATTAATTTTTTTTAAGTCTGGATAGTGCATTTTTATGTCTGTGTTCAAAAATGGGAGTGACAGTTAAAGGGTTAAAGGGTTAATGTTATATGCATGAATGCTTTGTGGTTAGGACTTGAATAGAGTGAAAATGTCTTGTAATAAAAGTTTTAATCAGTAAAATTGTAGTATAGCATAATATTTTCTAAATAAATGTAATCGGAGACAATATTAGTTCAAAACATTTAATACATGTACAATATTTAAAAGTATGAAGTCAGTGAAAGTGTTGAAAGCATATATCAAACACAATCATGTGTTGCAGTATTGCAGTTTTAATAAATTGCTACTGAACTTGCCTGGATACAATATTCTGGCAATAATTTGGCAGCACAGTCATAATGAAACATGTTAACAGTTGGATTTTAAAACCATTTATGGTTTTAACCATTTATAGAGAATTGTGCTATTAATATTATGACCAACTTAGAATGTTTAATAGATTTTATTTTACATTTACATTATTAATAAAAAGGATTCAAAAATACAATATTTATATTAATAAAATGTCCAAATAGTTATTGCACCTGTTATTAAAAACATCATAAAACAATGTCTGATTTTCAAACTGTTAGTAATGATCGACCATAAATAGCTTTGTACCTTAAAAAAGCTTCCATGCATTTGATTGCTACATCGTCTACTTCTGGGTCAAATTTGTTTGCCAAAAGATGATATTGCCGTACAATCCATTTCAAGTCCCCAGCTCCATAGACACACACTGCCCGTCTGTGTGTCCCAGTGCATGGTGGGTAGGGAGCCCCATTCTTTAGATCTCCTTCATGGTAGCTCCACTTCACCAGACGAGCAATTGCATTCATGTCCGATTGCTCATACTTGATGTTTGGAGGATTGGATCCTGGTACTGAAGGCATCCGCTGTAACGTAGCCCACATGTGCTCATCTGGACTGTACGTGTCTTTCTCCCATTCCATGAAGTTTTGAATCTCTTTGCTTTTGAAGATGTGCTCCACAAACTCTCTTGACACCACAAAGTAAGCATTTCCTGAGAACATGGGGGTCTTTATTGGTGGAGGTGATTTTTTAACATTGGTCTTCTTCACAGTGTTTGTAACATTGTGATGATACAGCCAGCGCCCGTTTTTGGACTGTACATCTTGAGACTCCAAACTGTTCTTTCCGTTCAGGTGTTTTAGAGACTGGACCATTTCTGCATTGGTTTTGATTGGGAAATCAGTGCCACAGGTGTTGAGCAGATACCTCCACTGAACAGGAGAATTGAGCAGATCCTGCATGCAGTTGATGTCCGCTTGAACTCGAGACCAGGAGGCGTAGACCACATTCTCGAGTTTGCTGGCCACAAACACGTTGGTCAGGCAGGATGTGATGGCTCTTACTGCCTTTTTAAAGATTTCAGGAGACTTCTGGTCCACATGAACACAGTACACATTGTGAGGAGTGTAAATGGCTCTCAGGAGCCTTTCAAACATTTCGATCTTCTCGTGGATCACCATGGAGTAAGCAATGGGAAAATCTTTCTCCTCTTTACTGAGCGAAACCGTCAGAAATCCTCTGTCTCGGATGTAGGATGGACAATCCATGGTTGTGTTGAGGTAGAATGACTCTGATAGCAGAGGTTTTCTTTTTTTAGTGGCCAGGAGCTTCCTGAAAACCTCCTTGTCCACTCCATCCATGTCTCCGTGGATAATAGCCGAACAAGCTTGTAGTTCTCCAATGTCTTGCTTTAGTAATTGATTCAAATCCAGCTTTTCCTTATGAGGACAGTTTGTCCTTCGTCCTAGATAATTCATAAAGAATAGGGACACTGATATGATTGAGATGATTTTCAGAATCCTCTGATTTTTAAGCCTCATTTTCAGGTCTTTAAGATTATAACTTTCCAGAAACAACTGCCAAGAGAGTAAACCTGTGAAAGTCAGTTATTAATCAGCCTCTCATGTGGCAAGATAGTAAATCTTATACAAAGAGGAAGGGCTTACCTCCACAATGGCAGTGTTGATATCACTTACCTGGAATGATGATTTGATTAATGATGGAGATGATTTAAAGTAACAAAAAAGTACTGAAATCATGTCCTACACTATGTTTTACAAATGTTGGTCATTTTAACGAAGATGATTGTCTTTTGGTTGTCTGTGGTTACTAGATTTGTAATCTGATATGGGTTTAATGTTCTTTAACTCAAACAGTTTTTATAACCTATTAAAATCCCAGTTTATGAAGTGACATTGTATTTGGCAATTCTGAGCTTTTGATGGGAGTAGTCAAGCAGTTTAAAGCAAAGGTTTGCCATTGCACAAGCTATGGGAGGTGCTAACGGAAAATGGTTCTGGTGTTTATTAAACAGTTGTCCTGTTTACATTTTGGTGCCTCTTATCAAAAGGCAAAACAATTGTGGAAGTATAACAAAACTAAAATGTTCTTTGTAGAACTGTACTTGTTCTGTTATATTTAATGCCATTTTTCCACCAAAGACACAGCAAAGCAAGACTTTGCAATCTTCAGTGCTAACAGAAACACAGTGATTCTAATGTTGAATTAGTTCTGTTGAGATGTTAGAGGTTAATGGATTGTATTTGCAGTTGTAAATTCATCAGTGTTACTGCCATGTACAAGAGGCAGGAGGAACGTTAATGCAAAACAGATTTAAACGCTACATTGACATTGAGTCAACTGAATTTTGTTTTGATGTCTTTAAAAAACTCACCCCTATACCCCTATAATATTTGACAGGACAGCCGTTTGTAGTGATGTCTGAAACCAGTGGACATTGTTGAGTTCATGCTTTCAGTCCCATATTGCACAGCAATAACAAGTGTACAACCAGTGTAGACTCAACAGCAAGAGAAAACCCATAATAGCCATAAATCTCATCTATACACACACTGCCCGTCTGCATGTCCCAGTGCATGGTGGGTAGGGAGCCCCATTCTTTAGATCTCCTTCATGGTAGCTCCACTTCACCAGACGAGCAGTTGCGTTGCGTGAAATGTCTGATTGCTCATACTTGATGTTTGGAGGATTGGACGTAGCCCACATGTGCTCATCTGGACTGTACGTGTCTTTCTCCCATTCCATGAAGTTTTGAATCTCTTTGCTTTTGAAGATTTGCTCCACAAACTTTCTTGAAACCACAAAGTAGGTATTTCCTGAGAACATGGGAGTCATTATTGGTGGAAATGACTTTTTAACATTGGTCTTCTTCACAGTGTTTGTAACATTGTGATGATACTGCCAGCGCCCCTTTTTGGACTGTACAGCTTGGGATTCCAAACTGTTCTTTCCGTTCAGGTGTTTTAGAGACTGGACCATTTCTGCATTGGTTTTGATTGGGAAATCACTTGGAATGATGATTTGATGAATGATGGAGATGATTTAAGTAACAAAAAAGTATTGCGTATCATGTCCTACACTATGTTTTAGAAATGTTGGTCAAGGTGATGGTCTTTTGTGGTTACCAGATCTGTAATCTGATATGAGTTTATTGTTCTATAACTCAAACAGTTTTTATAACTTATTAAAATCCCAGTTTGTGAAGTGACCTTGTAATCTACAGACTCGGCAGTTCTGACCTTTTGATGGGAATAGTCAAGCAGTTTAAACAATGGTTTAGCATTGCACAAGCTATGGGATGTGCTAAAGGTAAATGTTTCTGGTGTTTATTAAACAGTTATCATGTAAACTTACATTTTGGTGTCTCTTATCAAAAGGCAAAACAATTGTGGAAGTATAACAAAACTAAAATGTTCTTTGTAGAACTGTACTTGTTCTGTTATGTTTAATGTCATTTTTCCACCAAAGACACAGCAAAGCAAGACTTTTAGAGCCTGAAGTGAATCATAGTTGTTTTCAGTGGTCTACACCCCTGATTTAACACACAAAACCAATAATTAATACTTTGGTAATCTTCAGTGCTAACAGAAACACAGTGATTCTGTTGTTGAATTAGTTCTGTTGATGTACCAGAGGCGGGAGGAACGTTAATGCAAAACATTAACGATGTGTAGTCAAGTACATTTTGTTTTGGTGACTTTAAAAAAAATCAGGATAACCAGGTTATTCACCGGTAGTGATTTTAAAACATAATCAAAACATAAAACATAATCATTGGTGTTATCTGTTTTAAATCACCCCATACCCCTATAATATATGACGGGACAGCCATTTGTAGTGATGTCCGAAACCAGTGGACATTGTTGAGTTCATGCTTTCAGTCCCATATTGCACAGCAATAACAAGTGTACAACCAGTGTAGACTCAACAGCAAGAGAATACCCATAACAGCCATAAATCTCATCTAAAGTCTAATAACCTCATTAGGGTTTTCATAGTTCCTAGAACTATTGGCGGAAGTTTTCAAGCTTCAGCAAGCTTTTTGGCTTGTTCACGCTGCAGGAGCTAGGAACTTATTTAGTTCTAGGAATTCCGTTTGGGGGAACTACATTAGTTCCTACTTCAGAGTAGGGTCTAAAACAGTTCTGTGAACTACTAGTAATGTACGGCTAAGCTGATTGGCCAAATGCATAAGAAACACCGACTACCCAGCATTTTTAAAAAGCCATGTAAAAATATTTACTCCACGAACATGGAAAACCGCGATAACGGCATTTAGTTATCTGTGATCTGCAGCGTTGTGTTCTTTTCTCAGCTTCGGTGATATGTAAGACTGCAAACTGTCATGGGAAATTTAGTCAGATTTGAATGCTCTTTTAATCGCGTATCTCTGTTATCACAAAACCCATGACACACAACAAATATAGCTCTGATTACAGCATCTTCCATTTACCCACTGTTGATGCTCGGAAATGCCTCAAATAAAGTCGGCGTTGTCAGCTGCTTCAGAGATCCTGCTGCCGATGTGAATGCAGCCAGGTAAATTTGTCTGAGGGGGAAATTGGTTCTTTAGGAACCACCACGCTGGCTAGTTCCTAGAACTGAGTTCCTAGAACTATGCGGTGCGATAGCCCCTATTATTAATGTGATGCGTAAAGTAGAGAGAAATAACATTTGCACTTGCGGGCCTTGTCCCCTCTTTCCTCCTCTCCACTCCTTGCTGAATGTGAGCAAATTCGAAAGCAAAAGTGAAAGTGATAAAACAGAATGCATACGAAAGTGATTGCATGCTTTTGTCAGTTTCAGCGACTGCACACGGTTGAAGATTGCATGCTTTCTGAGGGTCCAGACTACACGCAGTAGAGTAAGCCGAAAAGGGAAAAGGGCTTGAAGAATAACTACAGAGTAACTACAGGCATTTTGCATAGTTCAACCTGGGATGCAAGAATACTTTGACTAAAGACCAAGCAGCATGAGACTTCTGTCAGGGCCTGCAAATTTCCTACTCTGTAAAGTGATGTTAAAGCCAATAACAAACAATTCAAAGGGCAAAAATGTCCCAGATGCTGACTCCAACAGTTCAAATGGAGGGCCTGGTAGACCTTCCGAGAGTATCGTTGGGCAGTAAAAAAGTCTATTTGGCGCGTTGACCCACGCGTTGACCCATGTCACGTGAGATATTAGAGAATGCCTTTATTTGGCACATGCCCTGCATCATTGGCTGCCACATATACTTTCAGTCACAGAGGTCTGCCATACCGAAAGCCACTCTTGGAGTAACTCTAGCATTGGACCAACCAACCAGTGGACTGATTCTAAACGGCACTATTCACACCACAAGGCAAAGAGATGGCACTTAAGAGGGACCTGAGAGGGACCCACTACTAGATTCTGGTCTTGAGACCATCTTGAATGCTAGAGCACTCTCCACAGGAAGAATCTAGTAGTGGGTCCCTCTCAGAGTCCAAACCCACAGTTTCCAAGGAAAAAGTGTGAGGGAAAGATAACCTTCTTTAGCTTCCAAAAGATCCCAGCTTTACGTTAAGAGTGGACCGTCATTTCGGCGATGAATGTTTTATAAACAAGGCCCAGTTCGATGCTGGATTTGCACATCGTTTGATACTGATAGAGCGTTCCCATTGACAGGATCCCAGTCATGATTCAGAACTGCAGGTGGTAAGTGAAACTGCATCAAATTTCTATTTTCTTAGCAGTCGGTGCGCAAGTGCTCGTGAACATTTAGCCCCGTCCATGGCACACTTCAAGGAGCTCGGCTCCTATAAATCTGATAAAACTAAAGACTTTTTGGAGATATGAAGGATGCAATACTACTCTATAGATAGATGATTTTGGGCAGAACTGTGTGTATTATGCCCCCTTTAAATATTAAATAAATCAGGGCTCTCAAGTTTTAGAAAAAGTTTGGAGTGAGATTATCTGTTGGGAGAGGAGCCACTCAAATATTTGCAGCAGCGGCCTCTCGGCCCCATGCAGTTCTCTCCAGTTTTTGCTAGAAGTTAAATTTTTTATCTGTTGTTCATAATTGACCAGCACAAAATAGAAACTATAACAACTGGTAAGTTTGATTAAAGTCAGATTCATAAAAAAATAAAATAAAATGTTTTGTATATTTCAAAAATACAAATGTATGAAAAATCAAAAGAAATTTGGCCCCAAATGAGCAAATGAACAGCAGTGCCCAGTGTACATACTGTAGGCCCACACATGCAGTAGGATTGCAGAACTTTCCCTGAGTATGTCAAGCTGTGTATGTGAGAGAGAGTACATATTTCAGCTTATGAAAGACATTTTGTATTGCAAGTGTTTGTTGCACATATTGATGCTTTGATGACAGTGGTAGGGGCTCAAACTTAATAGAGTAACTAGTTACATGTAATGGAATTACATAATTTAATTACAAAATCTGTAACTAATCTGTTACAGTTATTGAGAAAAACAATGTATAGTTACAGTTACTTTTTTACAAAATTACAAAGGGGGTTACATCTGAATATTGTCACACAGATTTGATTCATTTCTTTCTCCAATTGCATTGACTGCTCTAAAATAGGAGACAAAAAATGTTTCAGAAGT
The DNA here is from genome assembly GCA_012976165.1 of Labeo catla. NCBI lineage: Eukaryota > Metazoa > Chordata > Actinopteri > Cypriniformes > Cyprinidae > Labeo > Labeo catla. Next base: position 30,065 of record VONZ01002240.1, read on the forward strand.
TTCGGACACAAAATAGGACACATGTTTATTCAATAACTGATTTATTTCCAATTTGGGTTTTTGTATATGCTTTATTTTTTAAGATTAACTTTTTTTCCAAGGCATTGTTAGATGCGAGTGTTTCCAATCATAGCTTAGGATTTGATTATAAAAATGGTATCATAGCTATTAAACTATATATTCTGATTTTAAATCTGTATTTAACCTAACCTAGGTGCTAAAGTCTGATTTTGTGGTGGCTGTGCTTTAAAATGTAATTATAATTTAATTTAAGTGACGAAGGATTTTGTAAGTCTGACAGTAATTAGTGTTGAGTGCTATATACTGTAAGGTTACCCCTGCCTGCTTTAAAAGTTTCAGAAGGATTAACAGTTGAAAACTTTAGTTAGAAATTTAGAAAAGTAATCAAATGTAACCAGTTACATTACTTTTAAAGCAACTGAAATAGTTACACTACTTATTACATTTTAAATAGGGTAACAGTAATCTGTAACCTATTACATTTTCAAAATAACCTTCTCAACAATGTTGATACATTTAATGTATTTTTTTTTAAATTTTATATATTAAATTATTTGGATGAATTTGTATGTCTTTTATCAGATTTATCAATTTTCAATTATCCTTAGTTTCCAGTAGCCAAAACTTAGTTAAAGCTGTTGGAGAGCTAATAATTTTGCATGAATTTGGCTGTATTCCCTAGAGTTGGGGTACTCGGACTCGAGTCCGGTCTCGAGTACAATTTTTAGGCGACTCGGACTTGTCACGGACTCATCTTTACTCGGACTCGAGCATTTCGGACTCGGAAAATATCCCGAGTCCATCCGAGTCCAGAGAAAGTTGACGGAAATGTCACTGACTCGATGCATTATCACGAAAGTGATATTTAGTATTTGCATGTGTTTTTACGTCTTGTCCAGTAGGCTACTTGAAAGCGCTCACAGAACGCGCCTCTCAGTCAGTGTGCGAATGCCGAGTTCTCTTTCGCTTCTAAAAGGGTCTGTTATTGCTACACATATACTCGTCTTGGAGAATATTTATGTAAATGAAGTTGGTTTTGTCTTAAGAAAATCTGAACAGTTGGGAGAAATACTGATGTGCCAAAATATTTGATCTGTGCGTCAGATCTTAAAGCGACAGCAGCGTAAACCTGCAGCTGCCGACCGCGTCAAACAATAATCAAACAATAAAAGAAAGAGAGAAAATCACTCACTTTTCTTGACTGAATCACTTATTAACTTTAATAAGAATGATATGTAACGTATACAGTGAAGATTTTGCAGTGTTTTATTTTAACATTTATTACTTCAAGAAATGTCTGTAGTCTATTTCTGTAATAGCCTTTAGATAGATCTACGTAAAATAAATATATATATATATATATATATATATATATATATACATGCTTATATATATATATATATATATATACAGGCTACATGCTTTATTCCCATGTTGAGGTGTTGGTTTTCGTCTCGAATACGGTAATTATATTATTTGTGCTCGGCATGTTTTATTTGTTGGCGCTCTTAAAGTAAAGTTTGGATCGTAACATCTTTTAAGGGTTTCTTTTTGTTTGTTTGTAGGCTGTTTTCCCGATGCTTGTGTGCAGGTGCAGGGTATTAAGTACGAGGTAGGTCGAGTCGATCTCATTTAATTTTTTTTTTTTGGGTCGTAGCTGGGATTAGATTCGTTTTTAACATTTTACGGTTCTATTTTTAGGCTGATTAGACCTTCTTGTCAATTAGCTGGTGGGGCTGGTGGACGCAGAGTTAGTGACCATTGAAAATGGTGCTGTGACGTCGTTTAACTTAAAAGCATTGGTAGGATTTGATGTGTTCGAGTCATTTAGTTGGTGGGGTGGCAATATTTATGGGAAATGTAATATTGTTTATTTTGTCTCCTTTTTTTAGGATTTGTTGTTTAGTTGTCACTGCTGTCTTTCTCTTCCTAATTGTTTTTTTTTTTTTTATATGTAATATTTGTTTTTTGTTTTTTTTGTTTTTTTGTGGTGTTTTGGGAATTAACTTGTGATTCTTATATGTTGAGATTCAGTATTTGTAATCGAGCTGGTGCTCTTTTAAGTGGGCTGTATTGTCGATTTAATGGTCGGTTGTTTGCATATCCTAATTGTGTGGAACCCAACTAATTCTATTTTCTTTTGTTATTTTAGCGGAACACTCAGGGGTGCTGGTTGGATCTCGGGTGTGGTCCCTTTGGTGGATATCCTTCGATTGCACTACATGTTCACTGTGTGTGTGTGTGTGTGTGTGTGTGCGCGCGCGTGTATGGTGGTCTATATTCTTTTTTTTTTTTTTTTACAGGCACGTTTGCGGGTGAATTCCACTGGGTTAGTAGTGTGGGTTCATGCCAGTGACCGGTCAGTTTCCCTCGGGTGTCCGCTTGTCTTTCTTGTTTGTTTTGGTTTGTTTTTTTTTGTAGTTGGTGTTCCCTATCTATAAGAATGCAACCCACTGTGTTTCATTTAGTACATACTAAATGAATTCTTTTATAAGGGAAGTGTGTCCTTTTATGTAAGATTGTCAATAAATTGTAATCTTTTGTTAAATTTGAGAAACTCGTCTCTGTTCCTTTTATTGGGTTAACACATAGAATCTGTGTTTATAACTTAACTGAATATTCCCTGAGGAGAATAAGATTCAGGGTGGCGTAGTCGGGCTATGATTGGTTGGGTATGTTTTGATGTAATATCCCCCCCTTCATGCTATAAACATATATATATATATATATATATATATATATATATATTATATATATTATTTTTTTAAAAAGATACTATCTTTAAAATATTATTTCGTTTGTATTTTTGATTAATATATTTATTCATCATTTTGTTTGGAAGTAATAGGCCTACTTGGAGTGTTTACCTGCCTTTAGTAAGCTTGAGAATGTTTTACTTACATTAGTTGATTAGTTTTTTCTGTATTGAAATTATTATTATTATTTAAACATGGTGGCAGTTTCTAGCTTTAAAGAAAAATAATTTTTCTAACATCTTTGCAGCAGTAGTTTTAATGGGTCTAAAACCACCTTGGGTGTGCATGATTTTCTAGTAATTCAATGGTACATCATCAATTTTTCTTTATATAATGTAATGTATTAATGCAACTATAAATGCATTCAAAAATAAAACAGGTGTGAGTTTGCTGTGACTTATGGAAAGTATAGGGCTTTATACACAGTGTGTACCATTGTAAAGACTAGGTTTATCCCTCATAGCTTCATTTTCATCCAAGAAAAAAAGTCATATAAAACCCAAAACACACACAGCCACAATCAGAAATAAAAGAGGTGCATTTTCTGCTCTTAACTCTTTAATTGTCACCGTCCGCTCAGTTTACTTCATCATATTACAAATAAATCCTAATCCACTCATGACAAACTATACATCGTCGGAGAGGTCTAAGACTCCTAAATAGATATTTACCATATTTTGTGTTACAAAGTATGTAGGAAAAGCAATAGATTAATATGTGTCAAGAGTGTAACTTTAAAAATCTACATCATAACATGAGTTCTGACCTACAAAAGACTTTCTTCGTTGCCTTTTTCCCTATCACGCTTTAGAAATCATATATCAGTTCAAAACTTAAAATCTCAAAATTCATCCTTTGAAAGGCATTTTAAAAATCAGACATTGCATTACCACATAAAATGTACATCAAAATCATATTACAAAATGTTTTCATTCATGAATTATAAAAAAGTATGTCTGGATAGTGCATTTTTAAGTCTGTGTTCAAAAATGGGAGTGACAGTTAAAGGGTTAAGGTCCCATTCATCAAGATACCTACTCCTTTACCCCCACCCTTGAATTTATACATTTACTATATCAATGAATAAGGTCAAGTCCCGCCCTATAATTTATCACATTCTAAAACCGGTTTCACTCTGAAATTTGTCAGCATGACTCAGCCAAAACTTCTGTCACATGACTTTAAGTTTGTTAAGCAGAGCATGGACACTAATTTTGAGATGTTGTGAAATCAAAAATCAAAATGGCAAGATCCACTAGAGGTTTGCTTTTCTTACATTTCAATTGACATGGCGTTTTTCCAGTTGTAAAGGTTAAAAACAGGGGTGCCTAAACTCGGCCCTGGTCCTTGGTTTAGCTCCAACTTGCCTTAACACACCTGCCAGGGGGTTTCTGGTATGCCTAGTAAGAGCTTGATTAGCTGGTTCAGGTGTGTCTAATTGGGGTTAGAGCTAAACTCTGTAGGACACTGGCCCTCCAGGACCGATTTTGGGCACCCCTGGGTTAAAACAATGTTAAGATACTGTCAAACAGTAGTGTTTCCTCGGACTCGGACTTGACTCGGACTCGGCCCTTTGGGACTCGGACTTGAGTCCGACTCGGCCCATTTTGGACTCGGACTCGACTGGTTAAAGACTCGGACTCGAACCCAACACTAGTATTCCCCAACATCAGCTCTCACTATCTTTGACCACAGGCAAGTGATTTTGTCAAGGAATCGTAAAATTAAGGAAAAAAAACATTAGAAGGGGTTACCTACTGCATTTATTTTGTTAGTTTTTAGTAAATACAAAGGGCAATGTCCGCTGCACAAAATGCTTCCACTGCGAGAGAAAGCGGCAGCCCCGCGACCGACGATTCCACCGCCTGGTCCCATGTGTGCGCGTCCATGTTGCCTAGTGATGAATGTGACTGTAGCGGGATCACGTTTCGATTTACCCGAAAACAAAAAATTCTAATTTATGATATTTGCTGGTAGGTGGCATTTAGCTGTCAAGACAGGTATGAACTCCCACTGCAAACCTGCGCCTCGCCTTATATAGCGGGACAAGTTATACCTTACTCAGCGTGAGCAATAAAAGGTGTGGCGTGACAGCGTGTGAACTGGTTGAAATGCCTGAGACTTGAGAGCCCTGAATAAATACTGCGCCATTGGCTTTAGACTACGTTTTAGTTGGTCAATGGCACAGTTATTTTCAGTTGCCTCAAAATAGCAACGTACCAACAATGCGCCTGAACACACCTAATTTTTAAAAAAAAAAACTTTCCAAAACTAGTTTGAACCTGAAAGGAGTGTATTTGGCATGTACTAGAATGCCCATGGGCAAACAAATGCATTTGCTGTTTAAACAATGTGGGGCTGGACATGAAAATGATAACTGCGTTGGGCTGAACCTAGCAAAAAAATCCTTGTGTCACACCTTTTTGTAAATGAGGCCTAACATTTACATTTGTACAACTTGTGGACAAACGTATTAATGCCAGAAAATAAAGGCATACTTCACACACACTGAGGGTAAAGAGCATGCTCTGTTAGAAAAATCTGGTTGTGTGTATTATGCTGGTAATGTTTACATCACACACTGAATTTATACCCTAGTGTTGACTACACATGAAAACTAAAGTATACGGTAGACTTAAAGCCCCACCTGATGCAGATGCGCTCGCATAGAGGACAGCAGTCTGCACACAGGGCCTTTTGCTCTAACATGTATCCAGGAAAAAAAAATAGAGCAAGATAATTTTGCAAACAGAGGTGTGAAGATTAAGTAGGCAAATACCTTATTTATTTAGCAAATTCTTTTAAAGCAGGAACTCATTAAAAAGGAGATTTGAAATCTTATCAGGTGGGAGGGAAAGAGAAGCTAACCAATATGTAACCGGTAGCACGTGATTCAATTCTGAGCCTTGTGACCGTAAAATGCCAGGCAGGATCTATCACAGTAATGGCAAATGTGACTTTCCTCTTTCGGAGTAAGAAAAAAAGACATGGTTATTCTGTTCAACTTCTATAAAACAATAAAAATGACAAAAGCGGATAGCAGATGATTTCCAACATGTAACATAAAATATAAAATTAAACCATAATAATTTAAAATGTGGTATATTCAAATAAAATGTTAAAAACTTTCATTCAATATATTTGGTGAAATAACCCTTCAGCCGACTAAAAATATCTTAAATTATTTCTCAAATTTTCGGTAAGAAACATTTTGAAAATCGCTTATAAATTACAGGGCATAAATCATCAGTGTTTAAAGTGTTTTACTACCATATATCCTGCAGAGGACAGTATTACACCAACTATAATAAACAAAACATATGACAAGACAGAAAGTTTGCAACAGAGGGTGAATTTATCCTTTTTTATTGTTCTTTTTGTTAAATGGCAGGAGTTCTTTATCACCATCAACATACTGGCCTTCTGGGCAGCTGATAACCGGGCACTTCCTGTAAACTGGGTGGTTTCCTGCCACTGTATCGTCACAGTCTTCCACTCCAGGGTCATGGCAGGTCAGACAGAAGCTGTAACAGGACTGACAGCGCCACCTTCTGGAGTCTTTAAACGTCTCTGCTGGGCATTCGTTCACACAGGTGCCATCTTTTTCATGCAACATGTCTTGTTTTTTATCCTCTATTGTTAGTTTAGTGTTGTGATTTTTTATAGTAGTCTAACTTAGTAAGAAAAATCTTACTTAGTATTTTTTTCTTGTTTCTAGTCAAAATATTTAGTCTTGTTTCCTGGGAAAATAAAATCTATATTAATCAAAATTCACTTAAATAAGACTAAATATCATACATCTTTCTGCTTATCTGGTAAATGCGTCCTGATTTAAGAATTTTTAGATATTTTGACTAAAAACAAGACAAAAACAGTAGGATAAGCTTTTTTTGTTTCATTTCTAACATTACTTAATGGTCATTTTTAGTTTTTTAGCTCAGGTCCACTAAATAAACTATATAAATGCAACTTTTAATTTTTTTTTTTTTTTTACTTTATTTTTATACATTAAAGAAGATTACAAACAATGAACTAAACATTCCTTGACAGCAGCAGTGACTCATCAAAAAGAAATGATAATACAGACCAGAATTGAATACAGAAAAACAAAACAAAAAAAACACATACAACGTCAAATAATACAACAGGGAATAAATCAAGCCCCTTATACTTCAGAACGGCTATGTATGAAGTGTTTCTTGGAGTTTATAGTACATATGACTTTTTACATGTGCCATGTGACCTGTAAATGCAAAAAAGCCGTTTCCATTACAGTTTTGCGAAATATTCCTTTTTTGAATTGCCTAAAAAAACCACCTTATGCGAGCGTAAAAACTTTTTGAGTCTTTGTGAAATTGACGCGTTTCCATTAGGCGTATTTTCAATGCGCAATTTAAATTTGCGCATATTGAAGGGTAATGGAAATGCACTTGCTGTAACTAACACAGGTTAAACTTTCCATGGTTATCAATAAAATTAAATACCTTCATGTAATGCCCCTTCGGGCTCATGAAACCAAAAACAGTTAGTGAGCCTATTTAGGTATATACAAACCCGATTTCAAAAAAGTTGGGACACTGTACAAATTGTGAATAAAAAAGGAATGCAATAATTTACAAATCTCATAAACTCATATTTTATTTACAATAGAATATAGATAAAATATCAAATGCTGAAAGTGAGACATTTTGAAATTTCAGGCCAAATATTGGCTCATTTTAGATTTCAAGACAGCTACACATTCCAAAAAAGTTGGGACAGGTAGCAATAAGAGGCTGGAAAAGTCAGATGTACATATAAGGAACAGCTGGAGGACCAATTTTCCACTTATTAGGTCAATTGGCATGATTGGGTATAAAAAGAGCCTCTCAGAGTGGCAGTGTCTCTTAGAGGTCAAGATGGGCAGAGGATCACCAATTTCCCCAATGCTGCGCCAAAAAATAGTGGAGCAATATCAGAAAGGAGTTTCTCAGTGAAAAATTGCAAAGAGTTTGAAGTTATCACCATATACAGTGCATTATATCATCCACAGATTCAGAGAATCTGGAACAATCTCTGTGTGTAAGGGTCAAGGCCGGAAAACCATACTGGAGGCCCGTGATCTTCGGGCCCTTAGACGGCACTGCATCACAAACAGGAATGCTACTATAATGGAAATCACAATATGGGCTCAGGAATACTTCCAGAAAACATTGTTGGTGAACACAATCCACTGTGCCATTCGCCGTTGCTGGCTAAAAGTCTATAGGTCAAAAAAGAAGCCATATTTAAACATGATCCAGAAGCGCAGGTGTTTTCTCTGGGCCAAGGCTCATTTAAAATGGACTGTGGCAAAGTGGAAAACTGTTCTGTGGTCAGACGAATCAAAAGTTCTTTTTGGAAAACTGAGACGCCATGTCATCCGGACTAAAGAGGACAAGGACAACCCAAGTTGTTATCAGCGCTCAGTTCAAAAGCCTGCATCTCTGATGGTATGGGGTTGCATGAGTGCATGTGGCATGGGCAGCTTACACATCTGGAAAGGCACCATCAATGCTGGAAGGTATATCCAAGTTCTAGAACAACATATGCTCCCATCCAGACATTGTCTCTTTCAGGGAAGACCTTGCATTTTCCAACATGACAATGCCAGACCACATACTGCATCAATTACAACATCATGGCTGCGTAGAAGAAGGATCCAGGTACTGAAATGGCCGGTCTGCAGTCCAGATCTTTCACCCATAGAAAACATTTGGCGCATCATAAAGAGGAAGATGCAACAAAGAAGACCTAAGACAGTTGAGCAGCTAGAAGCCTGTATTAGACAAGAACATTCCTATTCCTAAACTTGAGCAACTTGTCTCCTCAGTCCCCAGACGTTTGCAGACTGTTGTAAAAAGAAGAGGGGATGCCTCACAGTGGTAAACATGGCCTTGTCCCAACTTTTTTGAAATGTGTTGATGCCATGAAATTTAAAATCAACTTATTTTTCCCTTAAAATGATACATTTTCTCAGTTTAAACATTTGACATGTCATCTATGTTCTATACTGAATAATATATTGAAATTTGGAACTTCCACATCATTGCATTTGGATTTTGTTCACAATTTGTACAGTGTCCCAACTTTTTTGGAATCGGTTTTGTACTTATGAGATTACTGCTGTCAAGGTAGAGAGAACAATGAACTTGAACGTCAGATTGAACTTCATGACATCCAACTGTTTGCACTGTACACAAAGAATATTCGACAAGATAGAGATACAAAAGGGCAACCAGTTCCCGGTTGAAAGTGGGCAGAGAGTTGTGAAAAGGTTGCAGCCCAACGGGCGAGTGTAATCCACTCATTAAATGTAATGTCCGCCATTATTGAAAAAAACCAACAAAATTTACCAGTTCTAACGTAGTCACGTTATAATTATCAGTCACAGTACAGTCTCTTTTATAGCCCTCCCTGTAACGAATATGAGTCCTTATCTCGCTTTCACAAAAAAGGGAGGAGGAAAAAGAACAACAATTATAGTTCTTGCCTATATTTGTTCATGAAAACAAAGCAACTATATCCACTAGCCACCGAAGAAAGCTTTGACATCTGCGTCTGACAGCATAGCCTGGGGCAGCTGTGGCCTAATGGTTAGGGAGTCGGGCTTGTAATTGAAAGGTTGCGGGTTCAAGTCCCAGGTTTGGCAGGGATTGAAGGTGAAGAGAGTGAATAACCAGCACTCTCTCCACCCTCAATGAGCAAGGCACTGATCCCCTAACTGCTCCCTGGGTGCCGCAGCGATAGCAATATGGCTGCCCACTGCTCCGGGTGTGTGTTCACAGCGTGTGTTTGTTCATTACTCACTACTGTGTGTGTGCACTTGGATGGGTTAAATGCAGAGCACAAATTCCAAGTATGGGTCACCATACTTGGCCTTATGTCATGTTCTTTAATCCGGCGGCAGCCTCCTCTCCGCGTCTGCCACAGGGCTTTTGACAGCTCTGTCAGCTCCAATGCCTCACGTTCCCCCATTGGCATCTAGATACCGAGTGCCTGAAGTGTCGGCAGGGCGTCCGCCAGCCGGTTGCCGGTATCCAAGTTAATCTTCAGTTGTGCCGGGTAAAAGCTCCGTGCAGTAATGTCTTTCTTCTTAAGTTGTCGGATCACGTCTCGCACCTGAGCCCTTCTTCTCCGTAGTTCAGAAGAGTAGTCGTTGTCTAAGTAGATTTGCTTATTGTTATACATGACTTGTTTTTGTAGCCATGCCTGGCGTAGGATCGTTTCTTTCACTGGAAAATCCGTGAGTTTTACCACTATAGACCTGGGTGGTTCCGTGTCTTTTGGCTTGAGAGCCAATGTGAGCCCTTTCGATTTTTATATCAACATCAGGAAGAGAGTTTAAAGTTGAAGTGAGAGGGTATTTCACAAATACAGCCGGATTTTTCCCTTCTTCGCTGTTTTCAGGCACTTGGTAGATTCTTAAGTTGTTCCGTCTTAGCCTGTTTTGCAGATCATCGCACCTGGCAGATAGTTCCACCTCGCGTTCCAGCAGGTATCAAGGCAGAGTAAGACAAGACGAGCGTTTGACATTAAAAGGTATATAATTTGTATTATTTTTATTAAAATAACCAATCGTTAGGCTAGATAAGACCCTTCTTTCTCGACTGGGATTTACAACCGCATTTGGGATCGTTTGAAGCCAAATTTAAACTACATTTTGGAAGTTCAAAATAGGGGCACCATATCAGTCCATTATATGGAGAAAAATGCTGAAATGTTTTCCTCAAAAAACATAATTTCTTTACGACTGAAGAAAGAAAGACATGAACATCTTGGATGACAAGGGGGTGAGTACATCATATGTGAATCTTTGTTTTGGAAGTGGACTTCTCCATTAATAAATTCTTTAAATGTACTGTATTTTTTTTAATTGTTAGTTAATGTTTACTAATGTAGTTAACTAATGTTAACAAACTGAACCTTATTGCAAAGTGCAAGGATGCATTAAATTTAAGTGACACTAAAATCATTTGTAATGTAAAGATAAAGATTTCTGTTTCAAATAAATGCTGTTTTTTACTTTCTAGTTATCATAGAATCATGAAAAATGATAATAAAAAAAGAAAAAGAAAAAAAAATAATAAAATAAATAAATAAATAAGCAGCACAACTGTATCCAACATTGGTAATAATGAGAAATATTTCTTGAGCAGCAAATCAGCATATTAGAATGATTTCTGAAGGATCATGTGACAGACTGGAGTTATTAGGCTGAAAATTCAGCTTTTTTCTTTTTCCATCAAATAAATGCAGCCTTGGTGAGCATAAAAGCCTTCTGTCTTCCTGACCCCAAACTTTTAACATGTTCACACATGTTCACAGGTCATAAATTGCTAAATGTATGTTGTTATTTAACATTATAGTAATAATTAAGAGTAAGTAGGCATGTAAGAAGTTAAGGCTAGCAGTCTATAATACTTAAAAACATGAACATTAATTTGCATGGATGAAGCCCACAGATTCAGATTATTGACGGATGAATACATAAATGTTTAATCTTTCAGTAAATAAATGGATAATAAATAACATTATTCCCCCTTGAAAATCAAAGAAAAGTATGGAAGCCCATTACCATGGAATAAAAAAGGTAATTGCTACTTTATCTCTCACTTTAATTTTTTTCTTTAGGCAGGCATTCATAGGAAGCATTTTCTATGCAAATATATCAAAAAATTTACATAAAGATGCTTGATTGGAAACACAAGACTTAAATGCAATTTTTTAAAATGTAGATAAAATAAAATAATCTTGAGCACACTTTAACCACATGCTTGACATACTAAAATCATATTATCATATTATATTACTAATATTATGTCCATCTTAGGGTACATAAATTTTTATATTCTACTTTTCTATTACATTTATTGTACAGTCATATCCATTACAAGAATCCTGTAATATTTACAAAAATATATAGATAGATTTTGAACCTATTATTAAAACCATCATAAAATAATGTCTGTTTTTTGAACTGTTAGTAATGATCGACCATAAATAGCTTTGTACCTTAAAAATGCTTCCATGCATTTGATTGCTACATCGTCTACTTCTGGGTCAAACTTGTTTGCCAAAAGATGGTGTTGCCTCACAATCCATTTTAAGTCTCCAGCTCCATAGACACACACTGCCCGTCTGTACGTCCCAGTGCATGGTGAGTAGGGAGCCCCATTCTTTAGATCTCCTTCATGGTAGCTCCACTTTACCAGCCGAGCAATTGCGTTCATGTCCGATTGCGCATATTTGATGTTTGGAGGATTGGATCCTGGTACTGAAGGCATCCGCTGTAACGTAGCCCACATGTGCTCATCTGGACTGTACGTGTCTTTCTCCCATTCCATGAAGTTTTGAATCTCTTTGCTTTTGAAGATGTGCTCCACAAACTCTCTTGACACCACAAAGTAAGCATTTCCTGAAAACATGGGGGTCTTTATTGGTGGAGGTGACTTTTTGACGTCTGTCCGAGTCACAACGTTCGTAACATTGTGATGATACTGCCAACGCCAGTTTTTGGCCTCTAAGATCTCAGACTCCAAACTGTTCTTTCCGTTTAGGCATTTTAGAGACTGGACCATTTCTGCATTGGTTTTAATTGGGAAATCAGTGCCACAGGTGTTGAGCAGATACCTCCACTGAACAGGAGAATTGAGCAGATCCTGCATGCAGTTGATGTCCGCTTGAACTCGAGACCAGGAGGCGTAGACCACACTCTCCAGTTTGCTGGCCACAAAGACGTTGGTCAGGCAGGATGTAATGGCTCTTACTGCTTCTTTAAAGATCTCAGGAGACTTCTGGTCCACATGAACACAGTACACATTGTGAGGAGTGTAAACAGCTCTCAAGAGCCTTTCAAACATCTCAATCTTCTCATGGATCACCATGGAGTAAGCAATGGGAAAATCTTTCTCCTCTTTACTGAGAAAAACTGTCAGAAACCCTCTGTCTTTAATGTAGGATGGACAATCCTCAGTTGCGTTGAGGTAGAATGACTCTGATAGCAGAGATTTTCTTTTTTTAGAGGCCAGAAACTTTCTGAAAACCTCCTTGTCCACTCCATCCATGTCTCCGTGGAAAATAGCAGAACAAGCTTGTAGTTCTCCAACGTCTTGCTTTAGTAAGTGATTCAAGTCCAGCTCTTCCTTATGAGGACAGTTTGTCCTTCGTCCTAGACAATTTAGCAACAATAGGGTCACTGATAGGATTGAGATGATTTTTAGAATCCTCTGATTTTTAAGCCTCATTTTTTAGGTCTTTAAGGTTATAGCTTTTCAGAAAAAAACTGCCAAGAGAGTAAACCTGTGAAAGTGAGTTATTAATCAGCCTCTCATTTGGCAAGATAGTAAATCTTATACAAAGGGGAAGAGCAGACCTCTGAAAAAGCAATTCATAATTGGACAGCTGTGGTGTTAATACCACTTACCTGGAAGATGTGATTATACGATATTGCAGTAAGCAAGTAATATCGTTAAAAAAAAAATTCAGTTTTTGGACACCAAAGATGGAAAAACATTATGACATATCTGCAAAAAATCAGAAAAGATGATTTAAAGTAACAAAAAAAGCATTGCGTATCACATCTAAACTACATTTTAAAAAATATTTGTTGCTGATTAGTCAAGCAGTTGAAAGCAATGGTTTAGTATTGCACAAGCTGTAGGAAGTAGGAAATGGTTCTGGTGCTTAATAAATTTTTCTGCCTCTTATCAAAAGGCAAACAATTGTGGAAGTATATCAAAGCTAAAATGTTCCTTGTGGAACTGCACCATTCCACTCAATTTGTTTTCAGTGGTTAAAAAGTTAGATCACAATGCTAACAGAAACGCTGTGATTCTAATTTTGAAGCCGTTTTATTGAGCTTTGAAAGTTACTGTAGTGTACCAGAGACGGGAGGAACGTTAATGCAGAACAGCCTGATATGCTGCAGTAGTTCAGAAATAATACAGACTGACAATGTACTCACCCTCAGACCACCTAAGAAGTATACTCACTACATCAAACTACAAATTGCCTGGGGTTGAATTTAAATCCATAAATGTGTGCAGGGAAGCCCAGCTTGTTGCATCAAAAAATATTTTACAAAGACGCACCCTTATATAGATCCCTAAAAGAAGTTAAACTTCTAGTGGAATAGGCTCTAACAGGGTTTGCCGCTTGTAGCCCTTGCTCTCTATTTCTTTCCTCTTCCCCTTCTTGCTAAAAACGATTAAATTAGAAAGCAAAAGTAAAAGTGAAAAAACAGTATGCATACAAAAGTGACTGCACATTTTTGTCAGCGTATCACGATGGTGGGCGAAATCATGTTACTTCCTTCCTTTCTTCACATTCCGAGGGGCGGGGAGGTAGGGGGTCTTCCCACTCGGGAGAAATCAACCCCCCCCCCACCCCAACCTTGCGGGGCCCAACGCAATTGCGTGCTTTGCGTGGTGTGTAAACACGCTACTGCTAATACAAGAGTATATATAGACATATAAAGGGGTGGTGTACAATGAAATATGAAAAATCTATTTGCGTGATATAGACATGTTTAAAATAGACTGGAATATCAGAGGAAAGATCTGGGTGTAGAATAACTTCTTCCCAAATGCATCCTGTTATTAAGTTGGCTTGGGAAAGCCAACTTACTGAAATCCTATTTAAACTTATTATTAAGTTGGCTTGGGAAAGCCAACTTACTGAAATCCTATTTAAACTTATTATTAAGTTGGCTTGGGAAAGCCAACTTACTGAAATCCTATTTAAACTTATTATTATTCTTCTTCTTATTATTTTTCTGGCCGCAAATTTTTTGGACACCTACTCCTCCTAGACCGTTCAAGCTACATACTCCAAACTCGGGTCAGATCTTCATACTGTTCTGACTTAGTGTGCTATATCTTTTCAGACTGGTTTGAGTTACGGTTTTCTTAAAAATTAATATTAAAAATCATAAAAAGTCCCATAGACTTTCATTGACCAAAAGTCCATGTCTGTTTGAACTATGTTTAATGTAAACTGCTAGAAGCCATAGATACTCAATTAAGCTTTAAGATATCTATGTTCTTTCTAACTAATAACAAATCTATCTATCTATCTATCTATCTTCAAACCTTATCTATCTATCTATCTATCTATCTATCTTCAAACCTTATCTATCTATCTATCTATCTATCTATCTATCTATCTATCTATCTTCAAACCTTATCTATCTATCTTCTCATTATATCTATCTATCTATCTTATTTATCTATCTATCTATCTGTCTACCTATCTATCTAACCTTATCTATGTATCTATCTTATCTATGTATCTATCTATCTATCTATCTATCCATCTTCATCTATCTATCTATCTATCTATGTCTATCTATCTATCTATCTATTATCTATTATATCTATCTATCTATCCCATTACTATTATCTATTTATCTATGGCTAGCAACCAAATTGTGCTATCAACTTTCTTAATCATGTTAGAACATCTTGTAACTTCTTGAATCATCTTAGAAACATGTTAGCTGACTTTCTTAATCATCTAGAAACATGTTAACAACTCTAACATCTTAGAAACATCAGCAACTTCATAGAAACATCTTGATCTTAATCATCTAGAAACATCTTGGCGACTTTGCTTAATCATCTTAGAAACATCTTGTCATGTTAGCAACTTTCTTAATCATCTTTAAAATCATCTTTAACAACTAATCATGTTAGAAACATCTAACAACTTTCTTAATCACGTTAAAACATCTTAATCATCTTTAGAAACATCTTGTGACTTTCTTAATCATCTTAGAAACATCAGCAAATTCTTAATCATCTTGAAAATCATCTTGACTTCACAATCATCTTTAGAAAACATCTTGACAGAAACATCGCCAGTAACTTAGCTTTCATCTAGAAACATCTTTGAGCTTAATCATCTGACTTTTGCGACTTCTGATATTTAGAAACATCTTGGCGACTAATTATCTAGAAACATCTTTAACAATCATCTTTAGAAACATCTTAACTTGGTAATCATCAGCAACTGGCTAATCATCTTTAGAAACATCTTAGAATCATCTTAAATCTTAATCATCTTGAAACATCTTAACAAATCTTTGCATCATCATCTTTAGAAACATCTTAACTTTTAATCATGCTTCGCATCTTGCTAGCTTTCAATCATCTTGAAACATCAGCAACTGGTTAGAAACATCAACTCTTAATCAGAAACATCTTGCTTTTAATCATCAGCAAAGCTTCATCTGCTGCTCATGCTGCTAATCATCTTTAGAAACATCTTTAGGGCAAACTGCTTGGCATCCATCTTGCAACTAATAATCTTGAGAGACATCTTGCTTAACTTTAATCATCTAGCAACCTCATAACACCTAGCAACCACGCTAGCAACCACCCAGGTACCTAGCAGCAGCATGCAACATCCTAGCAACCACCCGGTTACCATAGCAGCAACCACTCCAATTTACCTTAGCAACCCGGCCCTGGCCCGGCAACCGCGCCAACACAGCAACCGCTGCAACGCCTAGCAACCACCTGGGTACCCCTTAGCAACCTAGCAACCGGTTGCGCAACAGCACCTAAGCAACCACCCTGGATGCCTTAGCAGCTGGCCGGCAACCACAGGTGCCTAGCGGCGCCACGCCTCAACCCTCCTTTACTAACAGCGGCATAGCAACGCCTTAGCAACCACCCTGGGTGCCCTGCAACTGCAGCGCAACGGCCTGTAGCCACCCCAGTTACCCTAGCGGCATAGCAGCACCTTAGCAACCACCCTGGATGCCCTAGCAATGGCAACACCTTAGCAACCACCATTGGGTACCTAGCAACCGCCAGCAGCACCTAGCAACCACCTGTTGTTACTTAACCTAGCAACGCCAGCAGCACCCGTGCAACCACCCTGGTTTAGCCGCCAGGCAACTGCCCTGGCAACACCTAGCAACCGCCTATTACAGCAGCGTAGCATGGCTTAAACTTAGCCACCCTGGGTACCTTGGTAACCAGCCAGGCAACCACCCGGTGCTAAGCCTCCCGGTGCCTATTGCAAGCAGCAACAGCATAGCAACAACTTAGCAACCACCCTGGGTACCTTAGTAACCAGCCTAGCAACCACCCCGAGTGCCCTAGCAACCTCCCCGAGTACCCTAGCAACCGCATAGCAACACCCTAGCAACCACCCCTATTATCATGTTTTTAAAATGGTAAACATGTTAGCAACATGCTAGTAAAATGCTAATCATGCTAGAATCATTCTAGTAACTTGCTAATTATGTTATATATCTATCTATCTATCTATCATCTAACCATTGCTATCTATCTATCTATCTATCATCTGACATTACTTTCTATCTATCTATCTATCTATCTATCATCTAACCATTGCTATCTATCTATCTATCTATCATCTAACCATTACTATCTATCTATCAATCATCTGCTATCTATCTATCTATCTATCATCTATCTATCTATCATTACTATATCTATCTATCAATCATCTGACCATTACTTTCTATCTATCTATCTATCTATCTGACAGACTGCATTCAAACTTTAAAACTTCAAACTATTTCAGACTGAAAAACTTTTTAAACTTTGCAAACTTTTCAAACTTTTTAATCTTTTCAAACTTTTTAAACTTTCTGGTCTGGCTTTCTCAAGCCAACTTAAAGTTTGTCTTGACAAACTTTTTTATCTAGTTCAAACTGAATTAAGATCAAACAGATAAAAACAAAATGTATAATGAGAAAAACGCAAGCTATAAAGATGGAGAGTACAGTAAATGGGACGGGGAGAGGAAACATTGATGCACACACATGGTGCCCTGCAGGTCCAGCAGAGGAGGTGTGGACACTCTGCCAGTATCTGGCCCTGGGCCCGAGCACTGCTCGCCCTGAGCTGTAGTACCTGAGGAAAGCACACTGAGAGAAAGAAATGCATGTTTTATATAGAGGCATTGAAGAGAAAATAGGAAATTACTGGGAAATGGGGCCAGAATCAAACCTGAATTCCCATTTGAGCACTATAGCTCAATATGTCAAAAGCCATGCACTGGCACTGCTCTGATTAAGGAGTCCTGTAATGTATTAATTATTTAAGTGATTTTAAGTGATTTGTTAGGAGGTTGTTTATTGTAAAAACAAAAGCATTTGTCCAGCATATCCCTTTTCGTCATGTTCCTCAACCCATTCATGATTCTATGCAGTGTGGCAGGGTACAATATCCTAGACCACTCTTATCAAAGAAAATCATCTCCATGAATGGATGTACACTGGTTAGGTAGGCGTCACATTGATGTCCACATGAATGATCAAACCCAAGGTTTCCCAGCTGAACTCAGTAAAGAGCATCACACTCCCTCCACCAGCTGTCGTGTTTCCACGGTGCATCCTGGTGCCATTAGTTACCAAGTAAACAGCGCACATATGCACAGCGGTGACTTTTTGACGTCTGTCCGAGTCACAACATTCATAACATTGTGATGATACTGCCAATGTCAGTTTTTGGCTTCTACAATCTCAGACTCCACACTGTTCTTTCCATTTAGGCATTTTAGAGACTGAACCATTTCTGCATTGGCTTTGATTGGGAAATCAGTGCCACAGGTGTTGAGCAGATACCTCCACTGAACAGGTGACTTTAGCAGATCCTGCATGCAGTTGATGTCTGCTTGAACTCGAGACCAGGAGCCGTAGATCACACTCTCCAGTTTGCTGGCCACAAACACGTTGATCAGGCAGGACGTGA
This sequence comes from Labeo catla, assembly GCA_012976165.1. Taxonomy (NCBI): domain Eukaryota; kingdom Metazoa; phylum Chordata; class Actinopteri; order Cypriniformes; family Cyprinidae; genus Labeo; species Labeo catla. The sequence continues at coordinate 48,591 of VONZ01002240.1, forward strand.
TGGCTCTTACTGCTTCTTTTTCTTGGGAGACTTCTGGTCCACATGAACACAGTACACATTGTGAGGAGTGTAAATGGCTCTCAGGAGCCTTTCAAACATCTCGATCTTCTCATGGATTACCATGTAGTAAGCAATGGGAAAATCTTTCTCCTCTTTACTGAGAGAAACTGTCAGAAACCCTCTGTCTTGGATGTAGGATGGACAATCTATAGTTGCGATGAGGTAGAATGACTCTGATAGCAGAGATTTTTCTTTTTTTTAGAGGCCAGAAACTTCCTGAAAACCTCCTTGTCCACTCCATCCATCTCTCCGTGGAAAATAGCAGAACAAGCTTGTAGTTCTTCAATGTCTTGCTTTAGTAAGTGATTCGAGTCCAGCCTTTTCTAATAAGGATAATTTGTCCTTCATCCTGGATAGTTCAGCAAGAAGAGGGACACTAATAGGATGGAGATCATTTTCAGAATCATCTGATATTTACGCCTCATTTTTATTATCTCAAAAAATAAGTAAAGATGTTTTTAAAGTAACTGCGTATCACGTCCTACACTATTTTTTAAAAATGCTGGTTGCTTTAAGCTGATTACCTTACTATCTGGTTGCCTCTTATCTGGTTACCAGATCTGTAGTTATCTTTTAACTCCAGCAGTTTTTATAGCCTATTAAAATTCTAGCTTATATAGTGATCCTCTAATCTACAGACTCTGAGCAATTCTGAGCTTTTGATGGGAATAGTCAAGCAGTTAAAAGCAATGGTTTAGTATTGCACAAGCTGTAGGATGTGCGAAAGCAAATGGTTATGGTGCTATGGTATAAGCTTTAATGTTCCTTGTGGAACTGTACTTGTTCTGTTAAGTTTAATGTCATTTTTTCCACCAAAGACACAGAAAAGCAACACCTTTAGAACCTTAACTGAACCCAAGTTGTTTTTAGTGGTCTACACCCCTTGTTTAAAACACAAAAATGTGAATACTTTGGGCAGGTTAAAAAGGTAGATCACAGTGCTAACAGAAACGCTGTGATTCTAATGTTCAAGCAGTTTTATTGAGCTGTTAAAGTTTTCAGTGTTACTGTAAGGTGGGAGGGATGTTAATGCAAACAGCCTGATATGCTACAGTAGTTCAAAAATAATATTTGGTGACAGTGTACTTACCCTCAGGCCACCCAAGATGTAGATGAGCTTGTTTCTTCATGAATTCATAGATTTACGTCACTACTGCTGACGTATTGCTACTTTCTGTATTGAATAGGTGCCAGAGAGTCCAAAGAGCTGATCTGAGGTAAAATGCTCATGTCAATCAACTATTGCGGGAGCGGCCTCTGTGGGTGTGATGCCATGACGACAGGCATCTGAGAATGGCTCGATTTGAAAAAGGCAATATTATTTTTACAGATTAATTAAAAACCACTGCATGGATGGTCATCATAGGGTAGATTTGTACATACACTGCCAACACACATTAATGTTCAAACAACATGTAAAAGTGAACTTAGCATCCGATGACCCCTTTAAGACCTCAACACATTGGCATTAGTCAATCTATACTTAGACTGTAGAGGCTAATAATTATGAGAGGCCGTTTAGGACATTATTCAAACTATATTCGCGCACACACAATCAAAGCATTCACACACACTATCAAACTCTCTCACACACTATCAAAGCTTTCACGCACACTATTAAACTCTCTTCCATACACTACTATACTGTCTCTCACACACTAGTAAAGCTTTCACTCGCGCTATCAAACTCTCTCGCGCACACTATCAAACTGTCTCGCGCACACTATCAAACTGTCTCGCGCACACTATCAAACTCTCACTGGTTTCACTGGTAGAAAACAGATAAACGACTTCAAAATTCGTTTTCCACATGTGGGCGGTCACGAGACGCCCCTTTCTGCCGAATGGTCAAGCGAATCTGAACCAGTGACGTCATCCGTTGTTTCTCTGTTCCGTTCAACAAAATAAAAGTCTTTTATTTATTTATTTATTTATTTATTTATGTATTTATTTATTTATTTATTATAATTGCACTCTTTAGAACAACGAACAAGGACAATAACATAAATTAAAATAAAATATAGACTAATAAACAAAGACAAAGAATAAAAATAAAATGAAACAGTTTTTTTTTGTTTTTTTTTTTGATAGGCCTAGTCCTCTGACTGGGCTTTTTTATGTGCAACCTAACGCGTTTCATAGAAATATTTATTTCAGAAATATTAATATGCACTCAGCCTGTTTTATTTTGCTGTATGGATTTAAATCCAAGTGGTAAAGCTGCGCTACCCACTAGACAGCGCAAAGAAGCACAGATCAATGTTCAGTCAAGTGTAGATACACAGTCATAATTTTAGAGGTTATGCTCAGTTTTGGACAAAAGATGGTCAGTGCAAATACTGTAATTCAAATCGGCTGAAGGCACCGAGGATGGAGAATTAAATTTTTAATGTACTGTATATCATAGCCACGGGAACGTTTCATTTTGCCAGAATTTAAGTTATATGTGTGCACAGCCGCTAAAGTAAAATGTTGACAAATAACTAGATAACGCTTAGGCTTGTGAAAAATCTGTGTTTTACGGTGATCGGCCATCCACCGATTGAATTACTTACCCACCGCCCCACCGTCGTTTTGCATTTTTATAGAAACTATTTCAATGTAGCTCATCTGGACCGCAGACAATCGTCCGCATCATACAGCAGGAGCAACAGCGGACGAGACCAGTGGGCCAATGAAATGATTGACAGAACGATAGCGGAGGCAAAGAGAACTTTTGTTAATAAAAAATATTTATATAGCCTATATTGTATTGTTTAATATAAGTGAGTTTGTCTTTGTTCTACTGTTGTTGTGAAAATTGTACTTGAAAGTTGTACATTGTACATTTGTTGTTGTACATTAAAGTAGTAATGAACCATAAACTGTGCGCTCATTTTAAAGGGGAAAATCCAAATACCTTAATTTATTCGGATAGGCCTATTTCATGTCATCCGTCTTAATCATTTTGTTGAAAAACGTTTATGTTTAATATAAGCAAGTGTTTTTTGTGCTATTTATTAGTGTTGGGTTCGAGTCCACCTAAGTCGAGTCCGAGTCGAGTCCGAGTCTTTAACCAATCGAGTCCGAGACCAGTCCGAGTCCAAAATGGGCCGAGTTGGACTCAAGTCCGAGTCCCAAAGGGCCGAGTCCGAGTCGAGTCTGTCCGAGTCCAAGGAAATACTACTGTTTGTCAGTATCTTAACATTGTTTAAACCCAGGGGTGCCCAAACTCGGTCCTGGAGGGAGGTGTCCTACAGATTTTAGCTCTAGCCCCAATTAGACACACCTGAACCAGCGAATCAAGCTCTTACTAGGCATACTAGAAACCCCCTGGCAGGTGTGTTGAGGCAAGTTGGAGCTAAACCAAGGACCAGGACCGAGCTTGGGCAACCCTGTTTTTAACCTTTACAACTAGAAAAATGCAATGTCAGTTGAAATGTAAGAAAAGCAAAACACTAGTGGATCTTGCCATTTTGATTTTTGATTTCACAACATCTCATAATTAGTGTCCATACTCTGCTTAGCAAACTTAAAGTCATGTAACAAAGGTTATGGCTGATCTATGTAATGTGACATATTTTAGAGTGAAACAGGTTTTAGAATGTGAAAAATTATAGGGCAAGACTTGACTTTATTCATCGATGTAGTAAATGTATAAATTCAAGGGTGGGGGTGAATGGGACCTTAAGAACAGAAAATGCACCTCTTTTATTTCTGATTGTGGCTGTGTGTGTTTTGGGTTCCATATGACTTTTTTTTTTTCTTGAATGAAAATGAGGTTGTGAGGGATAAACCTAGTCTTTACAATGGTACACACTGTGTATAAAGCCCTACCTATACTTTCCATAAGTCACAGCAAACTCACAGCTGTTTTATTTTTGAATGCATTTATAGTTACATTAATTACAATAAATTACATTATATAAAGAAAAACTGATGATGTGCCATTGAATTATTAGAAAATCATGCACACCCAAGGTGGTTTTGGATCCATAAAAACTGTTGCTGCAAAGATGTAAGAAAAAAGATTTTTCTTTCAATCTAGAAACTGCCACCATGTTTAAATAATAATAATTTCAATACAGAAAAAACTAATCAACTAATGTAAGTAAAACCTTCTGGAGCTCAAGGCAAGTAAACACTCCAAGTATTACTTACAAGCAAAAGTATTAATACATATCTTAATCAAAAATACAAATGAAATAATATTTTTTAAAAAAGAATTGTAGGGTTTTTTAAAGCTTTTTTATGTAGGTCTATATAAAGGCTATTACAGAAATAGACTACAGACATTTCATGAAGTAATAAATGTTAAAATTAAACACTGCAAAATCTTCACTGTATACATTAAAGATAATTCTTATTACAGTTAATAAGTGATTCAGTCAAGAACAGTGAGTGATTTTCTCTTTTTCTTTTGTTGTTTGATTATTGTTTGACGTGGTCGGCGGCTGCAGGTTTACGCTGCTGTTGCTTTAAGATCTGACGCACATTTCAAATATTTTGACGCATCAGTATTTCTCCCAGTTGTTCAGGTTTACTTAAGACAAAACCGACTTCATTTACATGAATAGTCTCCAATACGAGCATGTGTGTAGCAATAACAGAACCTATTAAAGCGAAAGAGAACTCTGTATTCGCACACTGACTGAGAGGCGCGTTCTGTGAGCGCGCTTTGAGTGTGTACTTACATAAACCCGTCGGCTTTCAAGTAGCCTACTGGACAAGACTTTCCTGATAATGCATCGAGTCAGTGACATTTCCATCAACTGTCTCTGGACTCGGACGGACTCGGGATATTTTCCGAGTCCGAAAGCCTCGAGTCCGAGTCAAGTCCGAGTAAAAATGCATCCGAGTCCGTGACAAGTCCGAGTCGCCTAAAAATTGTACTCGAGACCGGACTCCAGTCCGAGTACGAGTCCGAGTACCCCAACTCTACTATTTATTTTATTGTTGTGTTTTCATTAAATTAATAATGATCCAAAAACTATAAGTAGGCCTATTCGTTTGAAAGTAAAGGGGAAAATCCATGGTCTTTCATTTTGGCTATGTGTGTTACATGTCGTCTTATTCGTTTAGTTAATATAAGTTTCGATCAAACAATGGGGGAAGATGTAAAGATTAAACATTATCAAAACAATGATTAAAATATCGCTAATACACAGGTTACATGTTGAGCAAATAATAACGTTATTGGCTTCTTCCATTACATTTGGTTGGAGAGTCAAGTCAAGAAAGTTTGAAAGTACAAACTGTATTGGTGATCCAGTGTAAAATACAGCATAAAATGGCAGTTTTTTTTTTTTTGTTTGTTTGTTTGTTTAAACATTATTCATTTATACGCTAATATTTTTTCCCTGGTCCACCCAGTAGATAACCAATCGGTGGATGGCCGAACACAGTAAAACCAGTATATTTTACAGTCTATGAGTAAAACACCAACTTTTCAAAAGCCTAGCGTTATAGCTATTTATCAACATTTTACTTACAGTTTTTCTCAAATGCTAAAACACAAAAGCCAATCCTCTAAACCAAATGACCAGTTGTCTAAACACATTTACTAAATCTAGCCATCATTTTCCAATATCATAAACACATTTCACATGAAGACACAATTCACAAAACACTATCCTCCGTTCTCATAAATCTAAACTCATTTTTCCTTGCTAAAACACAAGTTGCAAAAGAACTCTGCTCATATTCTCAAATGAAAGCTTATGTGATGCAAAATGCTTGCCACAGTCAGCAATATTTGAACACAATGAACACACCTGGCGTCATTCATTGTACACAACGACTCAAAATTGAAGACACTTGTTGCTAATGCTGTGACCACATGTATAAAAGCAAGTTCAGAGTGCACAGTTTGCTGAAGATTCCAAACAAACACAATGGATGAAGGCAGAGTCAGGGGAAGAGGAATTCGAGTCAGAGGAGGGAGAAGAGCTGGCCATGGAAGAAGAGGAGCAGGCCAACGAGGAAGAGGAGTTCAAATCAGAGGAGGAAGAGGAGCAGGCCAACGAGGAAGAGGAGGAGGCCAACAAGGGAGAGGAGAAGGTCCAGGAGGGAGAGGAGAAGGTCCAGGAGGGAGAGCAAGACAACCTCGCACCATCATTACGGACGAGATGCGAGCAACAGTCATTGACCATGTCATTGTCCATGGCATGACAATGGCTGAAGCAGGACTAAGAGTCCGTCCAAACCTGAGTAGGTTCACCGTGGCCACCATTATCAGGGAATTCAGACAACACAACAGGTATTGTACTCTATTGCTTTCTTTGTCACAATACAGTTTTACAAGCCTGTGAAAGTAGTCTATTGGTTTCAAATCAGTTGTTATTGTAAAACGTCAATTGACAACACGTTTCTTTAGAGTTGAAAGAATGCCACATAGAGGTGGGAGGGTTGCCATATTTACAGCGGCACAAGAAACCCTCATTGTGGATATGGTTCGTGAGAACAACCTCATCAGACTCCGGGAGATCAGAGACAAAGTCATTGCCGATAATGTCAACTTTGAGAGCATTGATGATGTCAGCTTGGCCACAATAGACCGAGTTCTCCGGCGCCAAAAGATGCGGATGAAACAGGTCTATAGGGTTCCCTTTGAGCGCAACTCTGCGCGACACAAAGACCTACGTTACGAGTATGTGCAAGTAAGTATACATCCATGTTCACAGTACAGTTAGTGGACATACTGTGTTGCTCAGTGGCCTACATTACTTCTGGACAATACTGTGCTACCTGATTGACTGTTGTTCTGAACACCTGTGCACTTTCACATTTTCACAGAGGATATTACAGTTGGATGCGATGGCCAGACCTCATGAGTACCTCTTCCTGGATGAGGCTGGCTTCAACCTGCAGAAACGAAGGCAAAGAGGCCGTAACATCATTGGCCAAAGAGCCATCACTGAGGTTCCTGGCCAACGGGGGGGTAATATTACTCTTTGTGCGGCCATGGGTTCGGAGGGGCTTGTCCACCGGCATGCTGTCCTTGGGTCTTACAACACCCAACGTCTCCTCACCTTCCTAGAGGAGCTAAGAGACATCCTCCTGGACCGCCAACAACACCATCCTGGGCCCGCACATCACATTTATGTGATCATTTGGGACAATGTCCGCTTCCACAGAACAAACCAAATCAGAGAGTGGTTCACCACCAACAGTAACCAGTTTTTAAACGTCTGTCTGCCACCCTACTCCCCTTTCCTAAACCCTATAGAGGAGTTCTTCTCATCGTGGAGATGGAAGGTTTATGACAGCCAACCATACACTAGAGAGAACCTCCTAAGGGCAATGGAGCTGGCCTGTGTTGACATCCCAGTGGAGGCCTTCCAAGGATGGATTCGCCATTCCAGGGCGTTTTTCCCGCGGTGCCTGGCAAGAGACAATATAGCCTGCGATGTGGATGAGGTGATGTGGCCCGATGCAGCTCAGCGACATGATGCCGCACAGTGATTGTGGTGTGTGTGTGTGGTGTGAATAAAGTAAATAAAAAAATTTCACACCATGATCATGTTTTCAAGAGTACTGTTGTGTGCAATAGATTCTGTTTTTGCATTGAGTTGTGTTACAGTAGTGTACATGCAGTATTTTCTATAGATTTATACTCCTCATATGAAACTCACAAATCTAAATGCCTAATCCTCTGCAGAGATCTAAGAAGATCTGTTACTGTAAAGTTTCTAAAAATATGCATTGGCAGTTATGAAACAAGGAACCTTCTCACAAATTGAGCATTGTGTTTTCAATTGTTTTGCTGTAGTGTGTAATGATGTGTATAGTGTTTACATTTTTGAAAGCTTCGAGCTGCTCTTTTGGTGTGAAAGTTTGAGTTTTGAAGTGAGAAGGTGTGGTTGTGTTTATGTAGCTTTAGAAAAGGGTGTTGTGTTTAGACATTGGGCAACATAGAGGAAACGTTTGTGAAATGTGTTTTAGCATTTGAGAAAAACTGTAAGCATCTAGGCTGTGCACACTTATAACTTAAATCCTGGCAAAATGAAACGTTCCCGTGGCTATGATACAGTACAGTAAAAATTAAATTCTCCATCCTTGGTACCTTAAGCCGATTTGCATTACAGTATTTGCACTGACCATCGCTTGTCCAAAACTGAGCATATGGAAAGTTATGACTGTTTTTGCGCTGTAGTGGGTAGCGCAGCTGCACCACTCGAATTTAAATCCATACAGCAAAATATAACTTTCTGAAATAAATATTTCTGTGAAATGCGTTAGGTTGCACAAAAGAAAGCCCAGTCAGAGGACTATCATTTTGTAGGGAAAAAAATAGAATAAAATAGAAATAGGTCACTACCGTACGTTAAAAGAAACAAGAAATAACAACGCGACAAAAGCTGTAAAGCATTTTAAAGCCTTAAATCTATTGTTTGAATAATTGTAATTATTTGTACTTGCTATGGACATGTAATTTTCTTATGGCTTTTCCTATTTTATTATTATTTTACTAATAAAATAGGAAAATCATATAATATTACTTATTATTTATATTATATATATATATATATTTTTTTTTAATAAAGGAGCTGTTTTCTCGTTTCTGCTTATTCCATTTCAGATTGAAAACAAATGATCAATACGTACACGGACCAAGTTTGATAGTGCGCGCGGGAGAGTTTGATAGTTTGCGCGAGAGTTTGAGATGCACGAGGGAGTTTGATAGTTTACGCGAGAGAGCTCTGATAGTGCCACAGAGAGTCTTGATGGAATTCGCTACCGAGAGTTTGATAGTAAAAGCAGAGAGTTTGATAGCGCGAGGGAGCCTGGATATTTCACGAGAGAGTTTGATATGCGCGGCGAGAGCCTGATAGTGGCAACAGGAGAGTTTGAGGAGTGTGCACGAGGAGTTTGATAGCCTGGCGCCGAGAGAGCTTCGATGAAGCCTGGCGCCGAGAGAGTTTGAGAGCGTGCAACGGTGGAGTTTGATAGTTTACGCCGAGAGTTTGATAGTGCGCGCGAGAGTTTGATAGTTTGCGCTGAGAGTTTGAGAGTCTGGCGCTGAGGGAGTTTGAGCGTAAGCTACGCAGAGAGCTCTGATAGTGCGCGCTAGAGAGTTTGATAGTGTGCAGAGAGTTTGATAGTGCGCGCCGAGGGAGTTTGATAGCTTCATCGGAGAGAGCTCTTGATAAAGTGCGCGAGAGTTTGATAGCGCGGTGAGTTTGATAGTGCGCGAAAGAGAGTTTGGAGAGTCTGGAACAGAGAGTTTGGATAGTTTGCCGAGAGCTCTGAGAGTGCGTACCTAGAGAGTTTGATAGTTTAATGAGAGTTTCTTCTGAGAGTCCAGAGAGTTTGAGCAGTTTGGTGAGAGTTTGAGGAGCGTGCACCAGGAGTTTGATAGTGTGCAAAATGAGAGAGTTTGAGAGTCTGCGCGAGAGAGTTTGATAGTTTGCGCGAGAGAGTTTGATAGCGTGTGTGAAAGCTTTGCTAGTGTGTGAGAGACGTTATAGTAGTGTATGGAAGAGAGTTTAACAGTGTGCGTGAAAGCTTTGATAGTGTGTGAGAGACGTTATAGTAGTGTATGAGAGAGAGTTTGATAGTGTGTGTGTGAATGCTTTGATTGTGTGCGCAAATATAGTTTGAATAATGTCTTAAACGGCCTCTCATACTTTCTTTTGTGCAACCTAACGCATTTCACAGAAATATTTATTTCAGAAAGTTATATTTTGCTGTATGGATTTAAATTCGAGTGGTGCAGCTGCGCTACCCACTACAGCGCAAAAACAGTCATAACTTTCCATATGCTCAGTTTTGGACAAGCGATGGTCAGTGCAAATACTGTAATGCAAATCGGCTTAAGGTACCAAGGATGGAGAATTTAATTTTTACTGTACTGTATCATAGCCACGGGAACGTTTCATTTTGCCAGGATTTAAGTTATAAGTGTGCACAGCCTAGATGCTTACAGTTTTTCTCAAATGCTAAAACACATTTCACAAACGTTTCCTCTATGTTGCCCAATGTCTAAACACAACACCCTTTTCTAAAGCTACATAAACACAACCACACCTTCTCACTTCAAAACTCAAACTTTCACACCAAAAGAGCAGCTCGAAGCTTTCAAAAATGTAAACACTATACACATCATTACACACTACAGCAAAACAATTGAAAACACAATGCTCAATTTGTGAGAAGGTTCCTTGTTTCATAACTGCCAATGCATATTTTTAGAAACTTTACAGTAACAGATCTTCTTAGATCTCTGCAGAGGATTAGGCATTTAGATTTGTGAGTTTCATATGAGGAGTATAAATCTATAGAAAATACTGCATGTACACTACTGTAACACAACTCAATGCAAAAACAGAATCTATTGCACACAACAGTACTCTTGAAAACATGATCAGGGTGTGAAGTTTTTTTTATTTACTTTATTCACACCACAATCACTGTGCGGCATCATGTCGCTGAGCTGCATCGGGCCACATCACCTCATCCACATCGCAGGCTATATTGTCTCTTGCCAGGCACCACGGGAAAAACGCCCTGGAATGGCGAATCCATCCTTGGAAGGCCTCCACTGGGATGTCAACACAGGCCAGCTCCATTGCCCTTAGGAGGTTCTCTCTAGTGTATGGTTGTCTGTCATAAACCTTCCATCTCCACGATGAGAAGAACTCCTCTATAGGGTTCAGGAAAGGGGAGCAGGGTGGCAGACAGACGTTTAAAAACTGGTTACTGTTGGTGGTGAACCACTCTCTGATTTGGTTTGTTCTGTGGAAGCGGACGTTGTCCCAAATGATCACATAAATGTGATGTGCGGGCCCAGGATGGTGTTGTTGGCGGTCCAGGAGGATGGCTCTTAGCTCCTCTAGGAAGGTGAGGAGACGTTGGGTGTTGTAAGACCCAAGGACAGCATGCCGGTGGACAAGCCCCTCCGAACCCATGGCCGCACAAAGAGTAATATTACCCCCCCGTTGGCCAGGAACCTCAGTGATGGCTCTTTGGCCAATGATGTTACGGCCTCTTTGCCTTCGTTTCTGCAGGTTGAAGCCAGCCTCATCCAGGAAGAGGTACTCATGAGGTCTGGCCATCGCATCCAACTGTAATATCCTCTGTGAAAATGTGAAAGTGCACAGGTGTTCAGAACAACAGTCAATCAGGTAGCACAGTATTGTCCAGAAGTAATGTAGGCCACTGAGCAACACAGTATGTCCACTAACTGTACTGTGAACATGGATGTATACTTACTTGCACATACTCGTAACGTAGGTCTTTGTGTCACGCAGAGTTGCGTTCAAAGGGAACCCTATAGACCCGTTTCATCCGCATCTTTTGGCGCCGGAGAACTCGGTCTATTGTGGCCAAGCTGACATCATCAATGCTCTCAAAGTTGACATTATCGGCAATGACTTTGTCTCTGATCTCCCGGAGTCTGATGAGGTTGTTCTCACAAACCATATCCACAATGAGGGTTTCTTGTGCCGCTGTAAATATGGCAACCCTCCCACCTCTATGTGGCATTCTTTCAACTCTAAAGAAAGAAACATGTGTTGTCAATTGACATGTTTTACAATAACAACTGATTTGAAACCAATAGACTACTTTCACAGGCGTGTAAAACTGAATTGTGACAAAGAAAGCAATAGAGTACAATACCTGTTGTGTTGTCTGAATGCCCTGATAATGGTTGCCACGGTGAACCTACTCAGGTTTGGACGGACTCTTAGTCCTGCTTCAGCCATTGTCATGCCATGGACAATGACATGGTCAATGACTGTTGCTCGCGTCTCGTCCGTAATGATGGTGCAAGGTTGTCTTCCTCTCCCTCCTGGACCTTCTCCTCTCCCTTGTTGGCCTCCTCCTCTTCCTCATTGGCCTGCTCCTCTTCTTCCACGGCCAGCTCTTCTCTCTCCTCTGACTCGAATTCCTCTTCCCCTGACTCTGCCTTCATCCATTGTGTTTGTTTGGAATCTTCAGCAAACTGTGCACTCTGAACTTGCTTTTATACATGTGGTCACAGCATTAGCAACAAGTGTCTTCAATTTTGAGTCGTTGTGTATAATGAATGACGCCAGGTGTGTTCATTGTGTTCAAATATTGCTGACTGTGGCAAGCATTTTGCATCACATGAGCTTTCATTTGAGAATATGAGCAGAGTTC